>JBBPDA010161632.1:0-18361 GCA_037974385.1 Arnoldichthys spilopterus | reverse complement strand
ACTGCGGGCCTAAGGTGGGGTTCACCCAGGACAGGAGACCAACCCATCGCAGGGCAACACATAGACAGACAACCATTATATATATACATATATGTATTGACAATGTCATTCTGATTAATTGATGTTGCTTATCATCCCAGCCCAGACGTCATTCTCGCCATTTATCAGGCTAAAAGTTCTCCATAAAAACAGCTACAGAAGTGTAAGGGACGCTATAGAAGAGAGGATGATAATGTCAGAGACGCTGTATGAATAGGGCAAGGCAGCAGGATCTGATATGAGGCTGGGCCTCTATGCTGGAGTGATGAATATTGGCACTGCCCTCCCAGTTGGCCAAATTCAGCTCCGCTGCTTCATATGACAGCAAAATCCAGCCCTCGTGGTTCCCTAGTATCCTCACTTTTTCACACCCGACAAAAGCCGCATTTTACAGGCAACACGTTCACTCACAGTGCAAGCGGCAATCGTGGCCGTTCGTGACGGAGCCGATGTTTTTATTTTCAGTGATCAGCGGAGAATTCTTGCCTTCAGTCACTCACAAAGATGTTGACCGTAACCTTTTGTGTGAATGTCAGTGAAAATGTTTGGAAAAAAGAAAAAGTGTCGTTTGTTGCACTGAATGCAAAAAAAAAGCAAAAATCTAACTTTGGCTTTATCTGCTTAAACAGATGGTATCAGTCCAGATGTGTGAAATCATGAGAGACCTGGAGATGGAGCGGGACGAGTGTCTGGCCAACTTGGAAAATGTCACATCAGGTTTGTTTACCTTTTGTATGAATAATAACAGCCAGTGGGACAAGTGGATGTGCTCGCTGTGCCTCTGAGTGTTCGCCAGTGTAACACTATTAGTGGAGCTCCTGTAATACAGGTGTTATTGTAATGGTGAAGTTTTTTTTTCAGTAATAATCACACTTCCGTTAAAGAATAAAGATTTAATCCGTCGAATCAGAGCTATGGACTTAAATGACAGGTCTTGATATGCAGAGTCTGAATAACAAGGTATTGTTCCTACACAATCACCTACTTCTGCTTATCCCTTAGACGTAAATAGGTTTTTGCTACTATGCCAGAACAAGGCAAAACGCTTTCTGATTGGCTCACTCGTATTGTGCCTCATTATATATATATATCAAGCGATTTTTGAAGTTGACGTGTTGGAAGCAGGAAAAATGGATCTGAGGGTCTTGGGTCCGAGCATCTTGTGGAGTGTTCCAGGTGTGCAGAAGTTAGTACCTACCAAAAGTGATCCAAGGAAGGACAACTGGTGAACCGGTGACATGGCCAAGGGCACCCAAATAATTAATAATGAGGCTAGCCTGTCGGGTCTGATCCCACAGAAGTGCTACTGTAGCACGAAAAAGTAGATGCTGGGGTCAGAACACACACAGTCAGAGCCGTTTCAGCAACACGAGGGACCTACTCAGTATTAGGCAGGTGGTGTTAATGTTATGGCTGATTTGTGTTGGTGAACGCTTCGTTTTTTGTGGAGGAGTGTGAAACTTCAAAATTGCCTTTGGTATGACGTCGCAGTACTGCATGTCGAGAAAGTGGGCAAATTCGTTTTTCCAGGACTAAGACCATTTGTTTGTTTGTTTGTTTGTTCGTTTGGCAAAGGAGAAATGATTTAAAAGCTAAGCCACTTAAGGTCAAAGGGCGAAAGTCACAGGCTTAACCTGCCAGGCGTGCCGGCAGGCGTGTAGTATGAAGAAGAATCGTTAAGAATGTAACGCACTCATTATGAGCGAAGTGCTGAAACTTTTTTTTTGTTTTTTTTACTAAAAGTACCTCCCATTCTCCACGGAAAGTGGTAAAGCTGTGGTGTTTTCCAAAGAAATGCGAATTAGCTGCACTGAAACTGCTTTGAAGTAACAGTCAGCTAGTTCAAAGTACTGAGCCACTTTGAAGCAACATCATGATAAACTATTTTTTATCAGACACCATCTACTTTAATGTCAGTGATGAGTCACTGGAATCCTCATCAGCACAAGCTGCGCTGAGTTCACAAAACAGAAGGTAGAGATTTGATCGCGAGACGCTTGCATAATTTGTTTAGGCTGCCTGACAACTGCTGGAAGTATAGAAGAATATACATCTCAAAATGGTCAGTATCAGGGGCAGTGGTGGTATAACCCTATAATGGCCAAAGGAAAAAAAAAATTTTTTTCTTTGTATTTTATGTAAGTTTGGGTCAATAATAACAATAATATTTTTTTTTTTATCCAACAACCTCATAGTTTTTTAAATATAGGCCTCTATCCAACATTTGAGCTTTCTCTTTACCGTAAAACTCTGAATACAAGTTGAATAACAAGTTTGTAAAAACGTCATTGAAATCCATAAAACATCCTCAATGTTAGTGCAACAGAACCCCCTGCAATGCACGACAGAGACATGCAGACGTAGAGTACGACAGGGATGATAACCACATTCAGCAGTACACCACAATAACGACGAAGACTAGGGTAACACACGGGGCTTTAAAGGGACACAGATGACACACAGCTGACAGGGGAAGTGAGGGCACACAAGACTCAGCTGTGGGGCGGGGCTAGGACATTGTGCACTGTTTGCACATCTCTGCACACGCTGCACTGTATGTTGTCAGTTGTGTAGTGTTTGTGCTCCAGTGTTTCCTGCAGCACTGTGGTCCTGGAGGAACGTTGTTTCGTTTCACTGTGTACTGTGTGAACTGTATATGGTTGAAATGACAATAAAAGCCGACTCGACTTGACTTGACTTGACTTGACATAAACATCAAAAATCAAGTAAAATTTTGATATCAAAATTCATATTTGACCTGAAATCCACAAAGGAACCTCAGTGGATCCTGGGCCAGGACTTGAACCTGTGACCCTCCGATCACATGGGTAAATCCATAATCACTAGATGACTTCCGCCCACATTTGTGTTATCGATTGAACAGACTTCGCAGTCTGAAAAAGCCCGAAAGCAGAGGCTGAAGGTGTAAACAGTGGGCATCTGTGGCTGCTGACATTAATAGATGTTCTACCTTATCCCCACCCACGTCTATTCCCTCGTCCAGGCAGAACTAATCTACCACTGATTGTGTTTTTAATAGACAAAGCAATGACAGGTGGTGGTGTTCTGAAGTTGAAGTTGGTCAGAAGTTTCAGTGCTGGCACTTATGTGCACTGCGAGTACCAAAAGCACAACACAAAGGCCCCTAGAGTAATCTGCCATAGAGCAATATGCAGATTGTTTTCTGGAACTATTAGGCACACAGTGTCTACACACTCTCCCCAGCCATTCAGCTCTTGATTGCTTTGTCTGCTGCTACAGAGGAACCAAGAAAAATGGCACGGAATGAGCAACAGGTTGCTCTGCTTGTTTTCTTGCTGGGGCTGTTACAAGACAGGTGGTTAGATGAGGAACCTCAGAAAATGTCAGAGGTTCGTAGACGTCTGAATATTCTATATACCGAAGCTGTGGTGATCATCAATATTGTTGCTTCTCGCAATGGAAACGAACGTTGGAAAATATTAGATCATAAAGTCGAGCAAATGTTTCCTTTGGATCCTTCTGGACCTTAAAAAATGTCGTAGTTCCAGCGAACTTTAAAAACGGCCTTTTAACTTTGTCAAGTTTCGACAGTGTCATATTGATTAGTGCAATTCACTTTTCTTTGGACTCATGTGGTTTATTTTGCTGCACATTTCTACCAATTTTTCTATGTTTTCAGTCATTTGTGGTGATAATTAGGGGGAAAACTGCATAAAGAGTAGCAAACGTGCTTTTTTTCAGTGTATCTGTGGAATTAGAAAACGTGAATTGTCGCTGTCCAGAATAAACCTTGTATCTCCATTTATTTATTTATTTAATTAATTTTTACTTGTCTACATGAACACGGCAGCTGGGCCTTCACACTACGTGAACCTTTCATGATAAACAGACCAATAGAAAAGCTCCAAAATTGCTTCTTCATTCTACAATGTTCTTCCAATAACGTTCATTAGAAATAAGGATCGTTTATTTTTTTGCCTGCTCCTGTAAAGTTGCAGCTCTACGTTCTCGGAGCTCTACAGTCCTTCAGTTACTTTTTGCATGATCCATTATTCTGCAATAAGACATCTTAAGAAACCCTATAGAGGGGTCACAAAAGGTCATACAACATCTGGAGTTTTCCAGTTTATTGCACTTTAGTAGTCTTCAGTTCCACCCATTAGCTAGGACTCACACTATGTCACCAGCACTGGACGGGGGAAGGTTAACACGTGCTCCCTCCAAGTAGCCAGTCAGCGGATCTTTCAAGCTGCAATGTCATTGAACAGCGTAATAGGCTTGGAGGAGAACAGCAACTACTAGCGTTCTGGTCATTGTGGCTAGCATCATGCTGAGTAGTGGAGGAGAGGGATGGCCATTTGGGGACTCCTGGCCATGGATGGGTGCAGTGCTACCAGGGAACTCAGGTTCTACCAGTGAGGGTGCCATCACTTAAACAGTTGGCCCACTCATGAGCTGTTCTACAATATTTTCAAAAGGAATCCACTTGTCATCAGCTACGTACGCCTAATTAGCAAGTTATCAAGGACAGTGGAAGTTTTTGGGCAGTGGGGACCTAGTGGTTATAGTGGACTTCCCCATGTGATTGGAGGTTTCAAGTCCAGGTCCAGGAACCACTGACCTGAGGTTCCCCTGAGCAAGGTACCGTCCTGCCACACTGCGCCACATGTGCTTTTTAAAGCTGTCTGCTGCTCCAGCGTTGAATGCAGAGTTGTGGTGCACTTTGTGTGATGGGGTGTGTTCACAATGACAAATAAAGACTTTACTTAAAGGAACATCATGTATAAAAGCACAAATAACTGAATAGATGTTCACTGCACTGTCCAACCTGAGTGTGTTTAACAGCATTTGAAATATTTATCAGATTTATATATCAGATGTACTGAACACACACTCGGTTGCAAAAGTTTGCGCGCCCCAGGTCGAATTAAGTCTCGCTGCTCTTCTAAGTGAAAAATAGCATCTACAGAGAACACTACACATCTTAATGCAGTTTCTGCGTATTTGGTAAATTTAATATATACAAAATTAAGCGTAAAATGTGAGCCAGTTATGGAAAATTTTATCCTTTTAAGTTGAATTTTTTTCCATTACGTTAAACTCAGAAAATAAATGTGCACTAATGCAGAAGAATGTCATATTTGAATCTCTTCATGTAAAGGATGTGTTTGCACACTGTGCATATGACTGCATTGTATCAGATTATGCCCATTTGTATATGGCACCGGAGGCAGCATCAGGCTGCAACATGGGCTATAGCAACAGAGTCGTTTCCTAGAAGATTTAGGGCCCTGGGAACGTAGGGTTGCTCTCAAAATTGCAAAGAGGACACAGAGGTCTTGGGAATATAGGACCCTGGGAACACAGGGATCACCCCTTTCAAAGAGGGATTCAGGCAACTGCGTTAGCAAAGCATGCTAACGTGTTTACAAATGCTAAACATGATTTAATGTAAATTGCATTTATTATTTTTAATTGTTTTCACTGATCTGCCACAACATAAACCCCTGTGTGTCCACCTCACGCTGCCAAAACAGTGATGCACACTCTGTGTTCTGGCATCTTTCCGTCAGAGTCAGCATTCACGTTTTATGCTACAGTAGCTGTAGTGTGGCATTGGATGGGCTAGCCTTCACTCCCCGCATGCATCAATGAGTTCTGTGCGCCCATGACACTGTCTCTGGATCCAACAAGACCTGCCTATTAGGAGATGCTCTGACTCAGTCATCTAGCCCTCACAATAAGGCCCGCAGATCCTTAGACTCCCATTTCTCCTGCTTCCAGTGCATCAACTTCAAGAACTGACTGTTCACTCACTGCCTAAAGTATCCTAATTCCCCCTTGACTGTAATGAGATCATCAAAATTATACACTTTACTATTCATTGAACTGCATCAAGGGATGATAGGGGCTTTCTCGCTGTTACTCGCTCTGGATATCAAGATCAAGTGCAGTATCTGTTCTGTTCACTGAGTTGCCCTTGAGCAAAGGTACCATCCCGCTACGCTGCTCCCCGGGTGCTTCACATAGCTGCCCACTGTCCCACGTGCACACCTGTGGATGGGTTAAATGCGGAGGTCACAGTTCGTTATGGTGCACTTTGTGTAATGGGGTGTGTTCACAATGACAAATAGTCACGTTCACACGTCTGTGGAATTAGAAAATGTGAATTGTCGCTGTCCAGAGAAAACCTTGTATCTCCATTTATTTATTTATTTAATAATTTTTATTGGTCTACATGAACACAGCAGCTGGGCTTTCACACTGTGTGAACTTGTCATGATGAACAGACCAATAGAAAAGCTCCAAAATTGCTTCTTCATTCTTCTACAATGTTCCTCCAATAACGTGCATTAGAAGCGAGGATCTGTTTTTTTTGCCTCCTCCTGTAAAGTTACAGCTCTGGAGATGCTTGTCTTTCCTTGGGCAGTGATGAAATGTTGTAGTGCTAAGTAGTAGTTTTTAACCACTTTAGCCATTTTTTTGGCCAAGACTGCTTTAGTATTAAACCGTAGTAAATAAAGTTCTGATCTGACTTCCTGTTTTCCCAGGCTGCAGTGGCGAATGGAACATTGCATGCTGGCCACCGGCTAGTAATGGACAGCTGGTCACCATCCCCTGCCCCAAGTACTTCAGCCATGTCAGCGACCAGAAAGGTAACGTTAGTTTCAGTAAAAACAGCTTCTCTGCTAAAATAACTCGGCCCTCTTCTCTGAAAAGGACACTGAAGAATCCTCGCTATGTAGAAGCACGCGCTCGCTCTCGGAGGACGTTTCTCCAGACCACCCACGTGTTTGTGAGCATCACTGTTCATGTAAATAATGCGAGAGCTGTTGGAGCCACTGGAGTAATTAGTGTGTTTGTAGCAGGTAGCCCAGGAAAGAGGCCTTCTTTAAAAAGCAGTGGATGAGAGAAGAGGCGAAGCCGAGCAGCCTCTGGGGAACTATATCTCCGCTAGCAGAGGACTGGGCCTTTGCTTAGTGTGATGCATTTGTCTCTGGAGAAGCGCTGGAGCGGCGAGATTGACTGGAGGGAGTTAAGTGTAGAACCAGGGCGGATGAAAAACTTGAATGTTCTCTTTTTCACTTTCTCAGGAGGCCAGAGACAGAACAAGAAAAAAACCAAAAGAAAAGAACAGTTTTGAGCTCATCAGTTGTCTTCTCTCTCTGTAAAGCGACAGTTTGGTGGAAGTTCAAACAGGTTTTCTGCTTAACTTGGTTTCCCAATAGTCACTGAGTCATAACACGTGTCCTTTAGTTTTGCCCTGAGGCTCAGCTTCATTCAGTTATTGCATTACACTGGCACCTGTCAGGGGGGTGGGAGATATCAGGCAGCAAGTGAACAGTCAGTTCTTGGAGCTGATGTGCTGGAAGCAGGAGCGTAAGGATCCGAGCCACTTTGACAAGGGCCTTATTGTGATGTTCTAGACGAGTGAGTCAGAGCGTCTCCAGAACGGCCGGTCCAGTGGAGTGTTCCAGGTTTGCAGAAGTTAGGACCTGCCAACAGTTATCCAAGGAAGGACGACTCGTGAATCAGCAACAGGGTCTTGGGCACCCAGGGCTCAATGATGACCCAAGGCTAGCCTGTCTGGTCTGATCCCACAGAAGAGCTGATAGAAAGGTGCACCACAGTCGGAGCTGTTTCAGCAGCATTAGGGGCCACACTCAGTATTAGGCAGGTGGTGTTAATGTTATGGCTGATTGATATATAGTACTGTTAGCCAACAGGGTGCAGGTGGAAATTGTGGCTACTGTTGTCTGAAGGAGGAAAAGAGGGGGAAGGCAGGACTGGAGGCAGGAAGAGAGATGTGTAGATCATGAAACTGGTCAAAGGCCAGTTTTATTTGGCCTGTATTATTATTTTTTTTAATAGCTCATATGGCGTGGCCCAAAGAAATATGCAAACACATTTCTAGTGCTTATTATTAGCCAAAGCCACAATATAAATGACATTATTTCCTCTTTAACGGGCCAAACTGGCACTGTACATTTATAAATGAAAAATCAGTTGCCTGTTTAAACATACGTCAAAGAAAGTAGGAAGCAATTGGCTGTTTAGTGCAATGAGTCATGCCTAGACATGCTACAACGTTTTGGTGCAGGTGTAGCAGCAGCATTTGCTTTTCACTTCGTTAAAATCGCATCTGACAATCAAGGTGTCCACAGATTATCATAAAGCCAAGACACGACAAGTTTATTCATATAGCACATTATCACACGCAGAGGTCATTCCGTGGACTTTACAGAGATAAAATAAGCAATAAGACAATAAAAAGTGCATGATCAGGTTCAGTTAGGACGCTGCCTTCGAGACCTGAAGGTTGCAGGTTCGAGTCCCAACCCGGGCACCACTGAGGTTCCCTTGAGCAAGGTACCGTCCTGCTACACTGTTCCCTGGGGACTGTTGGTAGCGGCCCACTGCTCCACGTGTGCACGTGTGATGGGTTAAATGCAGAGGTCACATTTTGTTGTGGTGCTTGAGTGTGTTCACAATGACACTTTCACAGGGAACCTACACCAGCGGAACCTCAGTAGTGCATGTGTGTTTGTAATAAAAAATATCAATCCTATGAAGTCAAATTAAATGTTGCGATTACAAATGACTTACTTATTTATTGACTCTGCATATAAACCATAGGGTTTCGTTTAACCCGTTCTCGACTAAACCCACACATAAATACCCGCGACTTAAAAAAGTTGCCATTTGAAAACGGCTGGGTGGCGTAAACCATCACGTGGTCCTGGTCGATGAGTTTGCTGCCTGATTTCCCAGGGGACAGGCTGTATTATTCTAGCAAGGTGATGTTGAGATGATGTGTAGCCGCAGCATCTCACTTATATTGGAAACCTTGAACGCGTTTGAAAACATTCCAGGAAGTAAAATTTACAGTTTACAGTGTCAATTTTTTTTGTTGCTTGAATAATGCGAAGTGTCACCAAGAGCAGGCTGTAATTCAGTCTTGTGGAGTGTTCCAGATGTGCAGTGATTAGTAGGTCCCAAAAGTGAACCAAAGAAGAACAACAGGACCGTGGGCGCCCAAGGCTCACTGATGCATGTGGGAAGTGAAGGCTAGCCTGTCTGGTCCAGTCCAAAAGAGGAGCTCTTGTTGCACAAAATGTTATTGCTGACTCTGATAGAAAGGGGTCAAAACTCGTTACAAAACTGTTACCCTGACACTGGCCTGGCCCTGCTTTCCCGGGCCAGGACTCGAATCAACGCAGCCATGTTTGCACGGCGAATGTTGAGCCAGGAACAGAACCCCCTTCCCTCCTGTGCTGCTAGGACAGTCCACAGGAGGCAGGGGAGCGAATCTCGAAAGTCTACTATAGTAAAAGTGACTCTTTGTCATTGTGAACACACTCAAGCACCACAACGAAATGTGACCTCTGCATTTAACCCATCACACGTGCACACGTGGAGCAGCAGGCAACTACCAACAGTGCCAGGGGAGCAGTGTAGCTGGCCGGTACCTTACTCAAGGGAACCTCAGTAGTGACCGGGCCGGGACTCAAACCTGCAACCTTCAGGTGCCAAAGGCAGTGTCCTAACCACTAGGCCACCACTGCCCTGGGGAAAAAAGCCAGTAAATGACCACACGAGCAGCCATTTGAGACGAGGTAGAGGGTCAGAGGCATCTCAGTAGAATTGCTGTATGATTTCTCAACATTTTCAGGTCGCGTTTCTTGATGCAGCAGCAGACTGTGTGTAGTCACAGCCCGTGTGGCTACATTTGTTCAAGTGGGATGAGACTTTCTCATGCAGGACCTTCTGAGGGCTTGCATGTTACGCACATTCAGCAGTGGTTTCTGGTTTTGCCCTAGAAGGACTGAAATTCCTCCAGATTTCCTCTATTTATTAGTTATTAAATTAGCATTTTTCCAAAGCGACTCACTCATTTAAAGAAATGACATCATGGTGTAGTGAGGAAACCAATGAGTAAGCACTAAAAACTATAATAATATTGTGAGTGCAGGGCTTACTCTCAATTAAAATGTGTTTTTATTGCATTTGTACGTTCACCTGCTTTTAAGGGGTTTTTTTCCCCTTAATTTTTGACACATATGCACAAAATTAAAGAGAGTCATTTCAAACCAATTGGGAAAGAGCGAACTGCTCAGCAGTGGAAATATGCTCCTAATGAGTCATTGGACTGTAATCATATGGCATTTCAGCCCATGAAAACTCATCAGAGAGTCAGGCTATCTTTAGATGGTTTCACTCCAAGTGCATTCCATCCGAAATCTGTCCATTTCATCATCTAAAGAGGAAAAATACATTCAGTGATGACACATCCACATGGAATGTATGGCTCCTTTTCTTAAAGGTCAAAAATATGATGGACGCTCATGGAAATAGCTCCGTCTCTCTTATCCTGAACTTATGAATTGACTCGTCATGTGCCCTTTCCTTCATTTTCACTCTGACGCTGTGGTTTAATTATCAGTATCACAGCTTCAACTGAGCAGATGCACTTTCATCATGTGCTTCCTCTGTCAGAATAACAGCCATGATGTACAGCCATGGTGGCCACCTCGCGAACCTTGTTGAGATATATCTAATGGCTTTCAAGTCATTGCTCCATGTTGATGAAAGGGACAGACTTTGCCTGTGAAACCCCCGGGCCCTTGAGAGAGTTCTTCTTGGAGCACGTTCAACACAAGGATTGAGGGATTTAGGTGCTTGAGGGTGAAGTGCTGAGGATTTATCTTCCTCATGTGGCTGTGGGATTCACAGTTGAGTAAAACCTCTGGAGAATGGTGATACTGGCCAGATGTAACTGGAGGAGAAACCTTGTGTGTGTGTGTGTGTGTGTGTGTACATGTATTTGACTCTTTGTGAGGACTGAATGTCCTCATAATGATAGGAATACAGGGAAATCTGTAGTAAATCTGTAGAAGTGAGGACATTTCGCTGATCCTCACATGACACCGTGCTGTCTTCTACTAAAAAAGTGAAGGAGGTGACAATATGTTTTCATTCTGTGTTTTCGGGATAAATGTGGTGGGCAGTGGAGGCCTAGTGGTTAGGACACTGCCTTTGCAACCTGAAGGTCGCAGGTTCGAGTCCCGGCCTGGGCGTTAATGATTAATTATTGCTAGTCATTTATTTATTTATTGATCAAATTAATATTATTCATACAAATGAGAGACACAAAATGTATGCAGGGGTGTAAAAACACACAATTTGTGTTTACAGTTGGGATGGCAGAGATAGAGACACTACGTTTATGCTGGTGGGTGGGGTGGATGCTGCTTCTACAAATTTGCGGGCACACTTGCAACCAGCCTGTGGTTTTACAGTCACTTTCTATTGCCTAATGTGCCCTTCGATAATGTGATCATGTGACTTCTAAGCTAATAATAATAATATTAATATTAGGAACAATAAAACGCCTCACCAAAAAAGGCACCATGGCCACATGGGGAAAATGGGCACCTAAAGCTTCCTCTCTGCACATACATGCTCTTTATTTTGGGCTCATCATGGTAACGGCACTATTTGAATACATTTACATATTTTGTGCTCAATCTGACCAGTTAAATCTGTGTTGCTGTTATGCGTGTGAGTGGGTAAGAACTGTCAGCTTAGCAGTCAGACTGCAATCGCACAGAACCTCAAGTGCTGTGTGTTATTGGCAGGAATATGTCTATTTGCGCAACCTCAGTATCAGCCAGCAGTGTCATAGTATCAGTATCAGCCAAAATAATCATACCTCGTATGTTCTGTTGTAGCTGATTAGATGCTGCACATTAACGTCTTTATTACTTATGTATTTTTTGCCAGTTGTTTGACCCTTTTCTGTCTTACACAGCATTTTAACGAATTAAAAAGAGAATGAAACATTTGGATGGAATTTTTTTAAGTGTGGTTTGACGTGTGGTTTCGCTGGTGCGTTTGTTTTCCCATTCCAGCTCACTCAGAAACTCAAATGTCAAGGGATCTATTGTTTAATGCCTTAAAATATTGTGATGTATTTCTCCCATATTGCTCAAATTTACAGACCTAGTGACTGTTTGCACCCATGGGGTTTTGATGGGAAAAGCAGATAATGGTTCGAGAGGAATGCCGTGTTGCATTCTGCAGAAGATTGAGCCATATATTACTGACCAGCTCAACGATCTTTGTGCCATTGGAGGAGAGGAACAAAGGGGATCCGTAGATCCCTGCAGATATAAAAGTCAGAGGGAATTTACGACAAACAGGTTGGGAAGTTCTGCTCTAATCATATTGACGGGGTTGTTTTCCTCCGTTCTTGCCTTTTCACCAGCCAGGAATGTCTCTCCCAGAATCCTGCCATTGTTGATACCCTGGCACCGCACAAAGCATAAAAAGCGCTAATACTTTTTTGACACACAAGCTTTTATTGCTAATTTACAGTCTCTGCTGGTAAGAAACTGGGATAAGCAGAAGAGCCCGAAGTATGTGGGGAGACATTTAGACGTCTGGCTTCCTTGTGCTGGCGCTTGAGATGTGTTTAGTATAGAATCTGCATTGTAGACTCACTGCACCAGCAAAACAGCAAAGACACGTTTACATCTGCAAAAAATAAACTATTTGTGAAAGAACTGGATGAAAACAAATCTAGTAACTGGTAAAAAAAATAAATGAGTATGTGGTGGCGCAGTGGTTAACGCTGTCGGTCCTGGGTTCGATCCCCAGCATGGCCCCTGGTGCCTTTCTCTGCAGAGTTTGCAAGCTCTCCCTGTGTTTGTGTGGGTTTCCTCTGGGATCTCATGCTTGGTTAATGTTTATTGCAATGAGGTTTTGTGATTTATATAAAAATTTATGGCCAACAACAACCTGGGCCAGTGGTGGTGTAGGGATTAGGGACCTGAAGGTCGCCGGTTCAATTCCCAGACCGATACAAGCATCACTGCGGTACCTATGAGCAAGGTTACCATCTCCAAGCACTGCTCCCCCAGCTCAGCTGCCCACTGCTCCTACACGGATGGGTTAAATGCAGAGGTCACATTTCATTGCTGTGCTGTGGTGTGTTCACAGTGACAAATAATCTAACCTACTTGGCCATAAGCTGTTGTTTATTTACTGCTACTTGATTTATCCTTAGTTCTCCTGTCTAGTCTGCTGAAGGTGCTGAAGGTATTGATTTCAAAGCTGTATTTAATTGAAAGAGGCAACAGCTGCAGATTCTGTCACAGCAACATATGGTTTGTGAGCAGCAGGGCTTCACCCTGCACTGAAAAATGTGTTGATGGCAAAATCAATGGCATTAATAGTGCAGTATCACATTAATAATTTATTAACGCATTATAAAAGCCTAAAAAAGTAAATGATGGCTAATAGCCATTATATGCACTCACTGCACATTGGTTGTTTGTTCTAATTGGTTTAAATTTGTCTTTGTTCATGAAATCTGGGACGAAAGTATGTGGACGTAATTTTTCATAAGAACTGTGAATTCAGACTTGTACACCGAACACTGAACCATAATAGATGATAGATAGATAGATAGATAGATAGATAGATAGATAGATAGATAGATAGATAGATAGATAGATAGATAGATAGATTGTAAAATGTTAGAAAGTAAAGACACATAATACAAAACAAAAAATAAAAATAACTGTACTATACAGAAAAATATAAAAAGTGAAATAGAAAAATACACAAAATACAACTGTATTGCACAACTATAAGCTATAAAATATGGGTGGTATGTGGGACTGATGCGCATGTTAATGCTGTGTATTATCTACATTAGGTGAAGTTTCACGGCTAAGAATCTTCTCTCCATATCTGTCTGAGAGATAGGCCAAGGCCTCCTGACCCTTGCATCATGTTCGAGCCGAGAGCGCGTTAGTTTTATAGAAGAGCAAAGAGGAAAACAAGCATTACGAAACGTGGGGCCACACGGATCCAGGAACATGTCATAAATCCAGCGTGGGCGGGGCCTCGCTCGGCCCGACACGTCTGAACTTTTTACCCAGGAGCTTTACAGCAGAAGTGAAGCCATTCATCTCACCAGTCACTACGGCCGTTTTGTTTTGCTCATAACTCAGGTGATAAAAACAGTTCTCATACCACAGCCACGTTGTACAGGAGTGTTGCTAGCACAGTCGGAGTCGGTTATGAGTTTCAAGCTGTTGTCCGTCATGTTGTAGTTCGTGCCAGAGCGTTTTCCCAACAAAGCAAGCGGAAGCATGAAGAAAGAACTTCACCGACCATGATAGCAGGACGAGAAATTAGGATTTCTTTTTGACCACACAGTCCTGAGAGCTACGCAAACACAAACCATGGTCCAAAACAGTAAAACTTAAGCCTGACCATCACATACTAAACCAGAGCTCTTCACATCTGGACCCTGAATCCAGATTCCGCTCCTGGATTCTGTAATCACCAGAACTTATTGAGCTGTTGGTGGAGCTGATTGGTCTCCTAGAGTCATATCTACTGATGACTGAATCCAGGAGCGGAATCTGGATTCAGGGTCCAGGTGTGAACACCTCTGTACTAAACTCCACCAGTTAAGGATATTACAGAAGGGTGTAAATAATTATTCACAAGTTAAAATTACAGTGACACCAACACTTGCAGGAATCCTAGCCTGTAGTAGTCTGAAATTGTCTGTAGTCTGAAATTTGATCTGGTTTGCCAAGTAAACACGTCATCACAATAGCAATCCACCATAGCTCCGCCCCTGCCTTTTAAAGGTGAGGTGACATGACTTGGTTTACTGCATGTTATGCCCAATAACACAACTTAAAATAATTAAAACCGTGGAAAATGTTTTTTTCTTTGCGCTAATGCGAAGTTTTTATGCCATCAAAATAGGAAAATGGATTTGGACACGCCCATAAATGTTTATTCCAAATAAAAAAGTGTGTCATACAATGTCAGAAACTGCAAAGGCAAGTCTATTTCAGATAACGTCATCGCAGGGTTTGAGGCCTGTTTACACTGTGCTCATTGAATCTCATGGACCCTCTCTGCTTCATGAGTTTTGCATTAGGCCATGTGGCTAAAGCAGCTCCAATTAGCCTTATGTACTTCAGTTACGCAAATGACGCAGTGCTAAGTGGCGCAGATAAACATGCACTGTTGCATAGATGTATAGCTCCAGTGCAAATCCAAAGAAGCAGATTTGCGCCCCTGGAGTGGTGGGCCTGTGCTGCTGTGATTAGGCAGGGGAGGGGCCTTCAAAGTGCCGCCGTGCTGAAACAACACCGCTCTGGGCCGATTAGCCCCCGCGAGTGTCTTGGTGCACGGCGTCGAAAATCCTCGGCCCCCTTGTTCACCCTGATGAAAGCATTCCTCCGGTGGAGCCGCGGTTCAAAACAAAAATCCTGCGGATCCCAACAGCAGTAGCTTATCTTCTCCTGTCTGGTTCCTGCTGCCGGAGATTAAGGAGACAATGTCCCGCGCATCTGTAATGCATACATATCTGGATGAGTAGACTGGCTCTTCTAGTCTCCTCCCATTGAGGTCATAATACTTTTGTCTTCATGAATGTGACGGAATGTCTCAGAAGGGTTTGGCAGAATTCATGAGCATTATTATTCTATAGACGTTTGAGTATTAGATGCATGTTTTGCACATTTGACCGGAATGTTTATAAGTTATATGTTAATCAGGAGGCTTTATGAGTGGATATGTGTTTCTGAAAATAGTCCATACAGAGGAGAAGAAGACTCACAATGGCTTATCCAGATTCTCCCATTGACCAAATCAGTCCTTACTTTTGATTAGACAAATGATTCAGTGGAACAGACCATTCTTAGTCACACACACACACACACAGGTTGGTATTCTTATGTTTGTGAGTACATTCCATTGACTTCTGTAACTGTATTTCAGTAATACTACACCGACTCCCAAACCCAACCCTAAACTTAACCTCAGTTAACAAAAGACAATCTTTCTGACCTTTCACTTTTTCATAAAAAGCTGAATTTGTGGAGAAAACAGCATTGTGAGGACCAGCAAAGTGAGGACCAACAAAATATCCTCACTTCTCTATTTCAAGTGCAAGTTCAGGTTTATTGTCATATACAGGTAACAATGAAACATCATTACCAGCAATGAAATTCTTGGACTCGGAGCCTCCTCAGAGGTTGCACACAAATATTACTTAAATAATCAAAGTAGAAATTAAGAACTATTATAATACAAGAAGAATCAGTTATATTACAGAAGAAGTGATTATATTACAAAAGATAGGGGAACACAAAAGAAAGACAGTAATTTTTGCACTTAGGTGTTAAAGTGCTGAAGTGTTCAGTTTCTTATTAAAAGTGTTGTTTTCAGCAGTTCAGGAGCCTGATGGCTTGTGGATAGAAACTGTCCCTGAATCTGCTGGTGCGGGCCTGGATGCTCCTGTACCTCCTGCCAGGAGGCTGTGGCTGGGATGGCTGGGATCAGCGAGGAACCTCTGGGTCTTTTTCCTTGCAGCGTTGACTGTACAGGTCCTGCACGGCTGGCAGTTCAGTCCTGATGATGCGCTGTACTGATCTGACCACTCTCTGTAGAGCTTTGCGGTCCAGAGCATTACAACTCCCATACCAGGTTGTGATATCGCCAGACAGAATACTCTCGATGGTACATCGGTAGAAGCTGGTGAGTGTTCTGGAGTCCATGCCAAACCTCCTCAGCCGCCGCAGAAAGAAGAGCCGCTGTTTTGCTACTTTTGTGATCACACCTGTGTGGTGTGACCAGCTGAGATCCTCGCTGATATTGATCCCCAGGAACCTGAAGCAGCTGACTCTCTCCACCCAGTGTGAATGGGGGCATGCTCATCACCTTGCAGCCTCCTGAAGTCCACAATGAGCTCCTTAGTCTTGCCTACATTGAGCAGCAGGTTGTTGTCCTGACACCATGATGTCAGGGCTCCTCCCCTCCGCTCTGTAGGCAGATTCATCACCGTCAGAGATGCAGCCGATGATGGTTGTGTCATCTGCATATTTCTGCACATTCTACAGATTTTTCAGTATTCCTATCTTTATGAGGACATACAGGATATGAGGACCCCACAAAGAGAACTGAAATATGCACACACACACACACACACACACACACACACACACATACACACATACATGAATTAAATTTTTTGCTTCTCTCCAATGAGACCTGTCCTGGGTGTTTCTCAGCCTGTCGCTGGGGAAGCAGGAGCCTATTCTAAGTGCGAAAAACAAACACAGTCTTGTTTTTTGTCATTTTTACATAAACTTTTCACCGTGGAGCTGCTGATGAGCTTTAGTAGTCATAAGAAATTGAGCGGCTTCAAACATATGACAAGAAAATGTGTAAAAACAGCCCTCGAACCCCTACATGCCACAAGCATTCTGTTCTCTTTAATATTCAGGCACCTTTTCTTGACAGATTATGGTCTGCTTTGCATGTCTGAGAGCTTATATGAACTTGACCCTCGGTCTGTAAGTAGCTGGACTCTTCATTTCATTTCTTGACTTGTGTTTCACAGACAAAACTCAGATTTTTAGGAAAAACCTGCATCTCTGTGTTGCATTGCAATTATTTATTGTCGCTGTATAAAAATCTCATCTTAGTTTTTGTGATTTGAAAATACCAGCCAGTCTTTGTGTCAAAATTTCAATAGAAATGGCCAAAAATAACTTGGAATGAAACCTTATTACATATACTTAAATTCAGAGTTACACACCGTGATATTGCTTTTCAGTTGTAGCGATATTGTAGCAGTATCAATAAATCATGATATAATGCTCAGGTTCTCTATATTGTGCAGTTAATTAAATGTATCAAGATCCCAGCAGTCAGTTGTAATGTTTACGGGATGCTTTTAGATCGTTTTGAAAGAACAAAAATGTACAAATTTTAATTTATTTTTGAACATTTTCTGAAATGTTTCTTTTCTTATGTAAAATGAGTGAGTAAGGTTCCCTGTGGTGTACAAAGAGAAGAAAATGTGAAGTAAACATTACCAGCACTCAGGAAACATGGGGTCATTATAAATACAAACCCTAAATGTCATGTGATAGTCAAACATGATATCAAATCTGATTAATTGCATCCAGTTCGTTTTTGTGGCTGCAGTGTACTTTCTCAAAGACATGTCGTCTGAAACTAGTTCCTGGTTTTCTGTAACCACACAGTATATTGCATAATGTATGTTTTTGAATAAATACAGTGCACTGCTTGCATTGCTCTTTACATTCTCTGAAGTACAACATGAATAGTGAATGGACTAATAGAAATGGATCAAAATGGTCATTTCTTAAATTTACATTTAACCCTTTAGTGATCTGGTCAATTTAAAGTGAAAGTTGCTATTTGTCATTGTGAACACACTCAAGCACCACAACAAAATGCAACCTCTGCATTTAACCCATCACACGTGCACACA
>JBBPDA010161585.1:0-18367 GCA_037974385.1 Arnoldichthys spilopterus | reverse complement strand
CTTCGGTTTGAATTCTAGATTCTAGAATTAAGACTCAGTTTTGCCATCTGTGCTATCTGGGCCAGAGCCATAGACCGGTCTGCTCTGGGCTTCATCGTGGAGAATGCAGGTGCTAGCCTAGCAATGTTATAGAGACACTCTTTAAATGCCCATCCATCCTCACAGGTCAGCAACCACATAAATATGCCCATTAAAGTCGATAACAAACGGTTTCCATATATTTCTGCTCAATGAATTTGCCAAAATATATAAAGTGAAAACTGTAAATGTTTAAGTAGCTGATAGCCACTGATAGAACTAGCTACTTCTACTTAGCATGTAGCTACACCAGAAAAGTCTGCAGAGAAGCTTGCAAAAAAATTGTCTCTAAATAATATATACCGCATGAAGAACACATGATAAATAACAATACATGATCTGGTCATCTAAGGTGGGAAAAGTAGTTAAAGATGTGTAGATAGCTACTGGCTAAGCTTACCTTTCAGGGTGTTTACGCTCCAGGTGCCAGGTGAAGGGTGGGGCTGTCTCAGTCAACGAGACTTTGCAAAATCTGCATTTTGCCGAATGCTTCTTGTTTTGCACTTGTCAAAAACTCTTTGTGTTCTATGAACCCAAACTTTATGACAGATGAATTTGCTGACATTATTTCTGTAGCTGACCAGGCTTACTGCTCATGGTGTGGATGTAACGGGTTGCGTTCGGTGGCGTTTGAAGGGCGCGGGTGAGAGCCGACTCTTGTGGCACGGCTCCCAAAGAAGAGTTGGTTCTTTCGGCTCCCAAATGGATCTTAGTTTATCATCTGAGAGCTGAGCAGTGAAAGGAAAAAAAGTGGGGAGCCGGCTCTCCTCGATTCGCTCTTCTGATTTACAACAACGCGCTTTTGCGCATGACACATCACTAAAGTTGTTATCGAACGTTCCTCTGTGTGTCATGGATACTGTTGGCTCCAAATCTCCCGACCACTATGTCAACCAAAAACCGTTGAGACCAAGACAAGTCTCGAGACATCCAACTCTAGTGTGTGTGTGTGCATGTATGTATGTATGTGCACGTGTGTGTCCATAAATACTTTTTACATATATTTACTTTCCATATAGGGTTTTTATTAACAGTTGGCTGTGTTAGCATTTCTTTTTTTCACCTTTTCCAGTGAGACAAAATTATTAAAGTATTTATTACAACCCCAAATCAGAAAAAGTTGTAACGGTATGGAAAACGCAAGTAAAAAAATAAAGTAGTGATTTCTAAATTTACTTTTACTTGTATTTCATTGCAGACAATATGAACACAAAATGTCATGTTTTGTCTGGTCAACTTAATTTTATTTGTAAATATACAACCTTTCCTATCATTCAGACCTGCAACACGTTCCAAAAAAACTTGGAACAGTAAAGCATTTACCACTTTGTAATGTAGCCATGTAATGTAATTTAATTTAATGTAGCCACTTCAAAATGCGCCACACATTCTCTATTGGAAACAGGTCGGGCCTGCAGGCAGGCCAGTCAAGAATACGTCCCCTCTTCCTCCACAGCCACGACTTTGCAATGTATGCAGAATGAAAGAACTTAAAAGATGTTTAGGGACTGAAGACACCAAGTGATGAAGTGTTTCAGGTGTAATTTTGTCCCATTCATCCTGCAAAAAGTCTTAAGGTGGGCAACAGTACAGGGTCTTTGTTGTTGCATTTTGCGCTACAAAATGCGCCACACATTCTCTATTGGAGACAGGTCGGGCCTACCCTCTTCCTCCGCAGCCACGACTGTGTGTGCAGAATGTGGTTTTGCATTGTCTTGTTGAAATATACATGGGCGTCCCTGAAAAAGATGTCTTCTTGAAGGCAGCATATTGTGCTCCAAAATCAGTTTTCAGTATTAATGGTGCCATCACAGAAGTGCAAGTTACCTTTGCCAAGGGCACTGACACAACCCCATACCATGACAGACCCTGGCTTTTGGACTTGTTGCTGGTAACAGTCTGGGTGATCTTTTACTTCTTTGGTCCGGAGCACACAGCATCCAATTCTCCCAAAAAATACCTAAAAAACTGATTAACCTGACCACAGTGCACATTTCCACTGTGTGATGGTCCATTCCAGATGCCTCAGAGCCCAGAGAAGTCGATGGCACTTCTGGACTGTAACGTGTCACGCCCCTTGTGTTCCACATGTCTGTTATGTTTTGGTTCCATGTGCTCCTGTTCCTTGTGTGTGTTCCACGCCCTAGCCCCGCCTCACAGCTGTGTCTTGTTTCTCGTGTTCAGGTGTTACTCGTTTGTTTCCCTTTATAGCCTTGTGTGTTTGGTTCAGTCCCTTTTCGGTCAACTGTTGTCTTCTGTGTAGTCATACGTGTCGTTTGCCATGTAGCCTTGTCGTCACCCTGCCATCTAGTTTGTGTTTCTAGTCCTTGTTTGTTTTCTCAGTTTATGTTCTTAGTGTTTTGTTTCGTGTAATAAACCCCTTTTTTGTATACTAGCTGCCTTTATCTTCCTGCAAACACCCCTTGATCATGACATGGACACTGTTAACATAGGGCTTCCATTTGGCACAGTACAGTTTTAACTTTCATTTGTGGATGTAACTACGTATTGTGGTACTTAACAAAGGTTTGCCTAAGTGGTCCTGAGCCCATGTGGCGATATCGCTTATAGATAAATGACGATTCTTGATGCAGTGCCGCCTGAGGGATCGGAGATCATGGTAGTTCACCTTAGGCTTGGGCCCTTGTCCTTTATGCACTGAAATTCCTCCAGATTCCTTGAATCTTTTAATTATGTTATGCACTGTTGAAGGTGAAATATCCAAATCTCTTCCCATCTTTCTTGGAGGATCATTATTTTTAAACATTTCAATCATTTTCTCACATATTTGTTGGCAAACTGGTGACCTTTAACCGATCTTTGCTCCTAAAGGACTAGACCGTTCTTGGATGCAGCTTTTGTCCCAAATCATAATTACAATCACTTGTTGACCATCTGTTTCCAATCACATCATTATTTAACCAATTTACCTCATTACTAGCCCTTAATTGCTCCTTTCCCACCTTTTTTGCAATGTGTTGGAGATCTAAATAACAGGAAAGGATGTATATTTACAAATGAAATGAAGTTGGCTTGACTTGACTTGACCAGACAAAACATGACATATTTTGTGTTCATATGTCTGCAATGAAATACAAATCAAAGTAAATTTAGAAATTGCTACTTTCTTTTTTTATTTGCATTTTCCATATCATTCCAACTTTATCTGATTTGGGGTTGTAGATAAGATGACACATGGGGCATGCATGAGGAACTGCTGTAACATATAGAAACATCTTTCTTTTGGAGATGGCCATTGGTCTCAGATAATTCAAAATCTCCAGCTTTGAATACAGTACAGAATGTTTGTTCCATCTGTGTCATTTCTGCTATTCTGCTCTAACACAATGAGACACAAGACACACTATGAAAACCTGATTGTGAACTTATGTAACAAACATGCCACACAACACATTTTGGAAAACCAGGGGAAACAGTGCTGGGGGCAAAAACAAAATCCACAACAGGGGGTGCAAAGTACACAGAGACAAAAATACGAAAACAACGTCCCACGGAAGCCGTGCTGCTTCTGCAACACTCTTTGTGCAGTCTCCAGCATCGCGTTCGACCTGGAGACTGCGGTTCTCCCCGGCAGCAACCTCCTCGCTCTGGGTAGCGAGGCTTCTGGCGTCTGCCGCAGCAACCTGGAAGTGGCAGGGTTTCCCGGCGTCGACTGCGGCGACCCAGAGAGGGTAGGAAGTTCTGGCGTCAACCACGGTGACCCGGAAGAGGCAGGGTTGTTCTCTGGCGTCGACTCTGTCGACCCGATGGGAGCAGGAGCTTCCCGCGTTAGCCGCAGCGACTGCAGTCCGCTCTCCTTAGCAGACCCGGAGCCCCTCTTGCTCTTATCTGCCGATGCTGATTCCAATATCAGCATGCACCTAGCTGTTTGATTCTAGAAATTAATTTAATTTCTTCTTTGAATGGCAGATGATCTTAAACCACTACCATCTGTTGTTCCTCAGGGACACAAGATTCCACTTTGTCCAAAGTAGAATACAGTCAGACTATTGATGTGTGTCATAGAAGAATGCATTTTTCAGACTCGCTGTCTAGACAGGCACAGCAGAAAATTTCACACTCAGGGCATTCCTGAACCTCACTCTGTGAAATAAAGTTTTGATGTGATTTGAATTTTTTTCTATAAAAGCACATAATGAAACCTTCCTGGGCCAAAAGGTTTAGATGACTGAAAGGTTTGAGGTAGAGGAGTGCTAACATTATAATAAAGGGCTAAAGTCATGAGGCATAGAGGCTTTTACATTACGCCCCAGGCAGCACAGTCACTCATATTTATTATTATATAATACAGTTTTTCTTTATTTTACACTTTGACAGAATTTTGTTTGTAATGGGTACATTTAAGGTTATTTTCCATTTTATTTAGAGGCAATAAATCAAGAGGCACTATGTGTGCAAACATAAAACAAAACATCTCTTTCACTTTTATTTTCACTGTAAAAAATACTCTTACTAAAACTTTTGCCATCCTGTTGCTTCTTGTTTTGTTCTCAGTGTATAGTTTCCTAAGATCTGTACCTTTCCCACATTTTTCTCTTATAATCATGCCATTTTCTCATCCTCTGGTTCACTTTTCTTTTAGTCACTCTAGTTTGAAACTGAGTTGACTCAAAGGAAATAAAGGGAGTGAGTGAAACCAAGGTCAAGTTAATGTTCCTTGTCAGCGCTGCTTATTTTTAAACTAACTATTTCTGTTTAGTGCCCTCTTTATATAGCCATGTTTTTTACATCAGATCTTAAAGCCTCTACCGGAATTCGGTATGAAAATCTTAATTCTGAATGTGTGTTTGTTGTGTTTCATCAGGAGCATAGTGTACTGTCAGTGGGTAGAGAATGTGGAGGAGACTCAGAAGCTGCTGGATGTTCCTGGTCCACTGAGTGATGTCCTGAAGTGGACGCTGTGCCAGCTGAATGGAGGTCTGGTGAAGAGGGAGATGTTCTGCCAGGGAATCGGTCGATTCTCCAGAGATGAGCTTTACACACTGATGGAAAGAGACATGCGCACGCTTGCCACATTGCTGGGTGAGGATATGGTCTTAAACACACTGCTAAGTAGGGGATAACTTGGAATGTGGAAGTATGGACAAGCTCTTGACAGTGAGTGGTGCAAGAGGTTATATACAGCTTACTGCACCTTGGCATAGAAAGAAATCTAGGCAGAGCATTGTTAAATGTTAATTGGTCTGAATTAATTAATTTAGCTACATAATATGTTCAAATAGTTTATGTAGTTTTTGCAGTAGCTACTGCAGCTAGCAATAAGCTTAGTCGTTAAGTAGCCTGAACATGCACACCAGCCAGCTAGGTGTAAGTTAAAGGTAAAGTCACTGCTTGTAAAACAATGAGCCACTTTATTAGGTACATCTATTCTTGTATGTACATTAATTCTATCAGTTTCCCTTGTATGTGTGCTTTGTAGTTTACATTTACAGGCTGTAGTCCATCTGATTCTCATTTCTTAGCTCCTCTTACTTCATTCACCAGTGAAGAGGATAATTTGCAGCATTGAGGCTGACATTTTAGTAAAATCATAGTGTATGTGTTGTTGTACTGAGTGGATCACACACATCCGTGTTTCTCTCTCTCTCTCTCGCTCTCTCTCTCAATGAAAGTTCACCTAGGTCTTTTATGCCATTCTTTTTCTTTAAATATTACCTCTTCATAGTGTATCAAATGCACTGCTAGTTCCTTATGAAGTATGTTTGTGTGCAAATACCTGTGCTGTTCAAAAATGCTCAAGTATTACATTTTTGGTACATTATTGAATGCGTGACTGCAACATGAATTACTGTCTGTATTATTTTAATTTGTGTGTGTATGTGTGCTTTGGTGTTCGATAGGAGATAAGAAGTACATCATGGGTTCAAAAGTTACCATTGTGGATGCCACAGTATTTGGACACCTTGCCCAGGCCATGTGGGCACTGCCTGGCTCCAGACCAGAACAGTTAATTAAAGGTAACAACACCCCAATTCAGTGAAAATGAATGAAATACATATATGTACAGTCAGTTCGATCACTGTGGCTTCTCTGGTAAATATAGGTTTTAAAAGGGTCATAAACATGTCTTGGTGGTTAATTAGCTCATTCATACACTAACCTAAAACCGAACCTATAATTGTAAAAATTTAAGTGTTCAAGAATGATTAGTGGTCTTCCATATCTTCCTGTTTCATTGGGGTATATTACCTTAGTACTTAGATTCAAGAATATCCATTAGCTATAAAAATAGCTACATGCCTAAAATATCCATATACACTGTTAAGGCAATAATGAAAACAACCAAAGCTGTAGTAAGTCTGGAGGAAAGAGTCTATTTTACCCCCACACAAAGTGATGATGATTGCTAGACATTTCCTCTAGAATCACTGTTGGAGATTTGCAGAAGAAGGTAGGGGGTCTTCAAAAAATCCTCTATTCCAACCATGTCAGGCATATGAGAATACTTTGAGTGAAAGAGTCAGGGTCTAGAGTCTATGGTCAGCTAAAAAAACAGAACATTTTGGTAACAAATGCTCAAAGTTCCACTTTTTTCATTTGGGAAGAGAGAATACAAATTGTTATAGAATACAAATTGTTGTTGGACATTTGGACATTTTGCCAGTGCATGGTCACTGTTTTTCTCATGTGAAATACATTGAAAACAAAAATTGATAAGCACATCGTGATGAGCCACGACCCATGTTTACTTGCATAGAGTCTTTGGTGGATGCTATTAATCTAACCTGTTACCAGTTTACCTGCTTATTGTGGAATGTTTTAAATGGTGTAACATATATATTCTAATTGTTTTGCTCTTTTGTCTCTTTACTGTAGGGGATAGCCTAAAACTTTATCTGCTCCATTTCTTTAGCAATGTATTTTACAAATATCTTATTAATTTGAGTGCAGTGTTATTAGGTTATAGCAGATAACACAGGTGAACAGTAATTTCCCAGTTTACTGGGTAGTATGCTATGCTCTAGTGCAAGCTGGAAGGAGGAATCCTTTGGTTTGTGGGCATGAATTTTCTTTAGCGAGCTGCTTAGAGCAGCCCATTGTTGTTGAGTGTTAGCACAATGTTTGAACAGTTAAAAAATTTACTACACTAACCAGTAAAAATGAGTCAGTTCCAAGATAATGAGTTAATCAAGTTCTGGGACTTCACAACAGGAAGGGTGTTCAGTGTTCTGTACATGCCACGATATATTTTTTAAATGGTTGAATTTACTTATGCAATCTGACCTGGGATGCCCAAATTTTTGCATGCACCTGTGGCTAAAAGTTGGGGTTGCATTCACCTTGAAGCTTAAGTTAAATGGGGAAAAGGTAGGAAGTTAATTTGTGCTAAGAGTCTGTAATTGTTCTGTTTTTGCCTGTGCACAGGTGAGCTCATTAACCTGGCCATGTACTGTGAGCGAATTCGGAGGAAGTTCTGGCCTGAGTGGTTCTTGGATGTTGATGATTTTTGTTTGGACGGAGAGAGTGACACCAGCTGTGGAACCCCAACACACCTGCTGGACTGCAGCCTATTCTCACTGACTGATACACTGGAAGACAGCGCCAGCAGCTCACCCGCTCACACAAAGTCGCCGGATACCGACCGATCCGGACGCTCACTCTCTGACTCAGACATCGAGGTTTATGGATCAGACAGCGAAGAACAAGTCAAAGGATAGACTCAGGATATGGTGACTTTTGACCTGTTCAGTCTGATAAATAAAAATCTGTTTGTAGCAGCATCTGGACTGCAGCATTGCATTATGGGCCATGACATCAGCGTGGACTTCACCTGAGGAGCCATATGTACTGGGCATCAGTTTTAAAAGTGTGTGTGTGTATGTGTGTGTATGGGTGGGTGGGTCTATGAAGATTTTCATGAAAGCTACAGCATTATTCCAGGCGGTGGTTCACTATATGTCCAGAAATATCCAGATGCCACTCTCCAGTTCCAGTTCCACTCTTAATTGGTTTATGCTACATGCTTATTGATGATAGGCTTAAGGTGTGGCAATATGCAGTTGTTTAGTGTTCTTTAATTAAATGATAAATGAGATCATGTTTAGCAACGCATATTGACACATGGTCATGTAATCTCAATAACAATAAATATCAAATTTTCAGTTCTATCAGTGCATCCCTGATATTAAAAATACATTGCCTTCTACAAATTTCACCTGTTATGTAAAACTAAATTGTTGAGATGTAAACAAAGTTATTCAGAGTGGTTTGATGATATTTTTTCTACACTTAATTACACAGAAAAGCTTGCAATTTCCCTGTAAAGACACAGTAATAAACAGCCTGTTTAATTCTGAGGGATATAGAGGTTGTAAACGGCAGAAGAAAAGCAGAATGTAGGCCCTTAAAAGCGTTAATTTAAAAAGAAAATCAGATGAGCAGGTGTCTGGATGCTTTTGGACATGCAGTGTAGTTTCAATTTTGCCCTGACCATATAATATGTTTTGTATAGGTTATGGCTCATGTGTGGGTTTGGCCAGCTTGTTCCTCTAAGACGCCAGTGTCCTGCAACATGCCAGAAGTCTGGAACAGGAAACCAGTTGATTTATTTTTTTAAACACTGTAGACCATGTGTGATATTTCCTCGTGCCTAGTGAAGCTTCAGTTTTTCTGTCAATTAATTTCAGTCTAAATGCACCCCAATGGTCAGTCAAAGGGTAATCATCCCTAAATAGTGGCTAGAGATTGGCTGAGGATCTGCGATTAGAAAGACAGTGAAGGGATGTGATATTGTTAACTAATAACTCTGCCATCAGCACACATAGCACTGTTTGCATCATACATACCCATCATATCATACATACCCATCATATCATTCACACCCACATATACATACATACATACATACATTTGCATCTTAATGCATAACGCATAAATATACACTCATCATCTTAGTGTGGTTTGCATCATCAATGAATATGACCCCCAATTAATTGGACCACCAGTCAGCAGGCATTATTTGGGTGGTGGGTTATGCTCAGCACAGCGGGGGTGCTAAAATAGTGGCAGCATGTGTGTGTGTGCAGCACAGAGTGGACAACAGATATCAGTGCTACTGAGATTTTTAAACACCACCATTTTGCTACTGGACTGAGAATAGTGCCCTAATCAAAAATATCCAGTTTCTCTCCTGTGGCCAGAAACTGACCACTGATGAAGGCATGGATGATGCCTAACACAAACTGCAAAATTGGGGGAACCATCATCAATAACTTTGCATCTGCAAGTTGGACCAACAGGTTAGATGTGCCTAATAAAGTGGATGCAGTTTAAATATTGCTTCAGCAATGCTGGGTCTGATGCAATATGTGAAGCACACACACACACACACACACACACTGACCTGCCTCCACCAAGTCAGTGTCACTACTGAGACCTATCCGCCACCAAAAATGGACTGCAGTCTTTTATTGGAAACTAAAAAGTGTGCCTACATTTAACAATGAGTATGGATACAAGGTAGTTGTATCTATTGTAATCTATTGGGCTCCTCTTATATATAAAAATCATGATTTAGAGAAAGATCTTACTTTTACAGCCATGACTTCCCACTTCATAATACACCACAGTAACTGTTTTTCCATCTTTCATAATACATTCATGCATTTTTAAAATCTAAGTCTAATGTAAAAATTCAGGTTAACCTTAGATGCTAGTGGGTAGAATGGCATCCCTTAAGAGAATCAGCTTGTGCAAGATATACCAGTGCCAGGTAAATGCATTTTTTTTTTCTTTTTTTTTAAATTGTTTTGAACTGGGGCATGTAAGATTCTAGTTACAACACTGCCCACAGTGCTGCATGTGGATCATGCAGGGCCCCAGTGGTCTCCATCGTTCTCCATTCCTTGATTTGTAGCTTGACTACATCACATCTGCATTGCTTATCCTTTACCACCAGAGGGAACTGTGACCATTCTCAAGATTTTATAATTTTCTCCACATCAGTCCATATTACTCTCTGCATCAGTGCTATTCTTAGCCTTAACCCTAGCCCTTTTGCCTAAACACCTGTGTGTCAGCAACTGCTTTATAGGTTTTAACACCTCACGCATGTGTGTTTTTGTGTGTAAGGGGGTGCACCCTGATATAAGTTTGCCTTAGCTGGATCAGAGGTGGTTTATGAAGCTTTATAATCAGTTACCTCTGTCTGTGGATTATATTTACTTGAAATCAAAGCCAGTACAAAAGTTTTTCTGTATTATGTATTATTTGTGTAAGTATGTATTTAAATATGTATTATTTGCATATAGTTTGTGCTTATTCAAACCTGTTTCGGTTGTTTACCTCTTCAAAGAATTATTTTGCACATTTTGTTGATGGAACAACAGAACGGCTGACCTGTTTGGCATGAAGACAGATTACATTAAGAACAGAGGAGTTCAATGGTTAATCACTGCTGAATGGAGGATATGTCATTGTTCAGACAGTGTGTGCGTGTGTCTATGTAAAACTGTAATGAACCATCTTTCAGTCAGTTCATAAGAAACACGTGGAGTCGAGTGGAGTTTGCTGCAAATGTTTTGTTCTGTTTTTTGCACCAAGTTATTTTGCAAAGCATGGGTAGCCAATGTAGAGTGAGGTAAACTTTAACAATTAAAGCAGACAAAGAAGCCATATTGCGCTAGTTTCCCCTCATCGTTAGCCAAAAACAGCTTGGCTTGGGAAGACCACATGAAAGAAAAAGAGAGAGAGTGCCATCCCTGCTGGAAAGCCCACCTGTGTGCCAGTTTATCCCATTTCCAGTGGAGATCAATTACTACCTGATACACCTTTAGAGAACACAGCTCCAACAGGAGTTAACCAGATGGTCCAGAGGGTCATTTTAAAACCATGGAATTAAAGGTTAGAAATGTTTCCAAAACACATTTTCATATAATGTAGAATTCTCCAGTGGGTTTCAAACACTTTTGGCAATCAAATAAATTCACACTCCTTACCACTGACCCCAGATGTAGTTGATTGGATAAGATATGTTTTGTGTCCGATTTTGCTGGAGACAAACATTGCTAACAAACACTAAAAATCAAGTTTTGACCTAGATACACCTAATTTTCTAACCCCAGATTTTTTCTCAATGCGCTCCAGCCACATCCAGGTGTACATTATAGAGGAATTCCACAGAATTCTCAAACTTTTTGCATAAATGAGCAAGATGTCTGAGAGGTTGGATCTGAAATGCTCTATTGTAGAGAAACTAGTGAGTCAGTATTGTTCACTGTGGTGATGATGGGAACCAGACATCAGAAGTGTTTGACCCCAGACTGACCACTATTTTTTACCATCATGAACATTACATATACAGTCAGAAGATGTGTAGGTTCACTTTTTGGATAGGTAATAAAAAGCCTATTTTTGTGTTGTAGACATTGCTGTATCACCTTACCTACTGCGACATACTCTCATATCCACTGTAAAGAAAGTAGCTACATGTCAAACTGATCTTTGTTGAAATATCAAACATTTTACATATGATTTTATACTTTTGGCTGTGGTTTAGTTCACAGTATGACTTAATTTGAGCTATAAAAATTAACAAAACTTCACCATGTAGCTAAATGCTGGGGGCAGTCATTTTACACAATAGGTGCTACACTGAATATCCCTACGTCACATAGGCATAGCAGTGCTACAGATACATAAATTTGTGAATTACATCGCTGCTATTCACAGATAATTGTAATCTTGAATTTGTTGTCCATAATGGCTGCCTGCAGCATTCAACAACATAATGACATTTTGTTCATTTTAGCACTTTTTGTAGTCCATACTGTCGACAAGTGTACCACCTTAATTGAGAGCTTGATGAAGTGTGAGTGGGTTGAGAGATGTTTTGGGATATGTAAATGAAAAAAGTTTTGGGAAACTAGTGAGGTTTAGTGTTTGCAACATTAGCTCCAGTTCTAATCTAAAGAAACAAAATTTGGTCTCCAACCATGTCTTATAAACTCAGCTACATTTAGAATAAATTGAAAATTGAGGGTTTTTTGCCAAACCTTTACTTTAAATACATTTTTATTCATTTAAATTCAATTTCAAACAAAAAAAAGTGCAAGTGTGTGTTTAGATCATATATTTTATTGCTGTGTCCCAATTGTACACTAAACACTAATTCTGTGTTAGAGTATACAGTATACTCACAAGTGCCAAGGCTAAGTAATCTTAAGAAAAGAATAATCAATGAAAAGCAAAAATACTGGTAGTTCCCAAGTAGCATTCTAAGCTTCTGAGTGATTTAGAGTGTGTTCACACAGCAACATGACTTCCTGTTTATAGGGTTGTACAGTACTACCGTACTTCCACTGTTAATGTTAGCACATGGTAGCATTAGTGTTTATGCAGTTGGGACACATCTCATTAACTTTTCTATGAAGAACATGTTTCCTGCTCTGGTCAGCCGCATTTCTGAAGCCATATCAGCCCGAAATATTGACAGATGGCTATGATGTGTGTGATGGTCATGATGTGTATGTGATTTGATGTATATGAGAAACCTCATGGACTGCCTAATCTGCTGGATGTTGTGTACTTACAGTCATTTCCTCTAAGTGTGCAATATAAAGAGTGACTGAACCAATTACAATACATATGACAATTTTAGTGTGTCTGTGTGTTTTAATGGATATCAAAATGAGGTGACACCCCCACCCCCGGAAACAAAACAGTAAATGGCACCAAATATTAATGTTGCTCACATTTAAATACCTGTGTACTGTGAGCACGGTGAAATAATGAAAATACATACATACACACATTCATAGTGGGGAGCAGTTAATGAATATAAGGGAAAGTGTTTAAATATCTTTCTATTTTTAATACATTACAGATTCATATTTCTAAGGACAAGCCTCATAAGTTATTACATGCACTCCCTGGCCACTATATTACTTACACTCATCCTACATCTGCACACATTCTTTTTTTTTGTTAGATCCTCTTACTTTAATGTGTGAGGGCTAGGCCCCCCTCATCTGGGGGAGGAGCGTTGGCTCCATCTGGTGGCCAGCGTCGGTCACCGTTGCCCCTAATATTAAAGCCTCTAGGACCAGCCCTCCACAGGTGGAGTGCATTAGGAACTCATTAGGGGAGTTATTTAAACACGTAGGAAACACAGGAGAGGTGCGAAGTCTACGTGTTCCTAAGCCGTATTCCGAGTGATGCATAGATAAAGTGGTCCTGGTATTTTTGACCTTGTTTTTTTGATTTTGTCTCTGCCTCTGCACATACCCGTTTGCTCCCGAAGGCCTTTTTCTGTTTGACTACGATTTCGGATTGCCCTTGTCGGTTTGGTATACTGGTTGTTATTAAAGTACAAGAAAATGAACTTGCACTTGCATCCAAGTCTACTTTCTTCACATAATGCACTTTGCACAGCTAGTCTGTTTGTATTTCTGCATAATTTTAGGACCACCATCCATATAATATCTGCTTAATGGGGGTGTTGACCATTGATGGGTGGCCAAATTATGTGACATTGGCATGATAGTCCCCTAGTCAATGTGTGTGGTGTGTAATGGGTGCATGACATAGCAGTTCTGCTGGAGTTTTTAAACAGCTACCACTGCTGGGCTGATTATAGTCTACCAAACCAAACATATACAGTCAACAATGGACCACTGGGCATTGGAGGGGTTGTTCGCCCCGACTACCAAACAGGCTAGAACTATTATACTGAGAACTATTATTATTATAAATATTTATTTCATTTATTCTTTTTCTCCTTTTCTTTTTTCTTGTTTGTTATTGCTATCTGGTGTCAACCAGAGGAGCATGTGTTCCCCTTTCTGAGCCTTGGTTCGTCCCGAGGTTTCTTCCTACAGCTAGGGAGTTTTTACTTTCTGTAATGCTGCTTTGTGACAATGTCAGTTGTAAAAAGCACTATATAAATAAACTTGACTTGACTTGGCAAGGACTGCCACTGAGGTACCATGAGCAACATACCGTCCATCAGCACTGATCCCCGGACGCTGCCTACGTCAGCTGCATACTGCTCATACACGGATGGGTTAAATGCAGAGGTCACATTTCATGGTGGTGCACTGTGTACTATGCTGTGGTGTGTTCACAATGACACTTATCTATCACAATCTAAGCAGCATTAGACAAGTCATTGTCTTCACTAGGTAGTCCAGCAAGATAGGTTTCCTGGACACTGGGCAGTAAATTTTTGCAGCATTTAAAATCTATCTATCTATCTATCTATCTGCCTATCTATCTATCTATCTATCTATCTATCTATCTATCTATCTATCTATCTATCTATCTACATACTTGCTGACATGGCTGACTTTTAGGTATAGTCTCTACTAGCCTATACATTATACACTTTTAGTGCCTTTGCCTTCGTTCCCATTGTTTGGGCACCTTAGTTACAGGGAAGGAAAATCTTAATGATCTAGCATCCAGTGACCACATGCATTTAAAGCTGTAACAAGACATAATGCCATGTCTGTTCCGTCTGTTTTTGTTTTATTAATTAATTCATTTATTTTTAATTTGCCACTTTAGGACAGTCATGGCCCAGTGGTTAGGACATTTCCTTGGGGACCTGAAAGTCGCAGGTTCAAGTCCTAGGCCGGGCACTACTGGGGAACCTTTAAGCAAAGTACCATCCTGCTACACTGCTCCCTGGGCACTGTTGATAGCTGCCCAGTGCTGGTTAAATGCAGAGGTCCAAGCAATTTCTTTTGGGATCAATAAAGTCTTCCTAGAGGAAGAAGGGTTCTTATAGCAGAACAAGGAGAACCATGTCAATGTCAATGGTGTTACAAGGAGACGTGGGTTTCTACATACTTTTGGCTGTGCACTAAATAATGGCAAAACAAGATTGAGAGAAAAAGAAAGAGATGGAAGGATAGAGAGTAAGCATCAATCTTTTGTGCAAACTTGTGCAATTTTTGAAAAATGTTTGGGAACTGTTTAATAAGAGGTCACGTTTCTCAGCTATACGGAGCTGTTTGAGCACTTTAAACTGAGAAAGACTGAGCTTTCTCTGAGCAAAGGGCTAAAGAGCTGAAAGAGATTTCTTCCAAAAACAGCCGTTTCTCTTCCTCAGTCCAGTTTCCCTTCTGCCAAGCTGTTTATTTGTTTGTGTTTGCTGTAAAAGGAACGTGAGACAAATCTGTCACAAAAAGATTTCCAGTGAAGGGTTTGTATCAGTTCGGGCATCAATAAACATTTATCCACTAAAATTGATCAGGAAAAAGTTGTCAACATTCATAATTTTGAAAATTTACATTTCCACTGGCTTAATCCATAAACTTTCTGAAGCGTTAAAACGTAAAAGAAGCTACAGAGAGAGAAGCTCTCAGGGATGCAGCAGGTGCAGGTTTTGATCAAAGCCTTTGGGCTGCAAAAGCATAAACAATCCGCACTGAACCTGTTTATTTGTTCTCTCTCTCCCTCTCTCTTTCTCTGTCTCTCAGTTTTTTTCTGTTTTCCTCTCTCTCTTTCTCCCTCCACCCCCTTTCACTCACTCTTTGCTGCTTAACGGATCTGTGCGCCACTAAGAGTGTAAACAGAGGGGAAGAAAATTAAAAGGGGAACTCCCCTGGCACCCCAAAACAAATTAGTGCAAACAAATTACACAGAGCCAACACATGCACACACCGACACATACACACACAGCAGCATCTGTGGTTTTGGACTCAAAAAACAAACCAAACTCAGTCAGTGATAACGTGGTAAGTGTGAAACCATTAGCTTTGACGGTCATATGTGTCGAGCTAGGTATTCACACATGTTTAAATGCAACACTGTTGTGTACTTACGTGTGTGTGTGTGTGTGTGTGTGTGCGTGTGTGCATGCACGTGTGTGTGTGTGTGTGCGTGTATGTAAAAAATATTGTGGTCCATCTAACCCAACCCAAATTGACCTCAGTAACACACAGATCAGTTTTAACTCTTTGTAATAAAAGCTGTGATTCTTGAAGAATGTCCAAATATATCACAAAATGTTCGTTATTCTCACAAAGCAATAAATACACCCAAAATACACACAGTTATTATTATTATTGACTAATAATCTGAAATATAATCTGCTCTGCATGTTTTATCCCAGTGGGGCTTATGAATGAGTGTAGTTTACAGGTGTTTCTTTTTTTTATTTCTTTCAGTGTGTGTGTGTGTGTGTGTGTGTGTGTGTGTGTTTTGGCCTCATCTTCTGGCCCTCTGGCCACCTGGCAGAGACTTTGACCCCTCCATCTGCCTGTGTTTCCCTGTGTACGCGCACACACACTCACACGCACACGCACCCCCCCACACACACACTCCTGCAGGTGGCGCTGTTTTCTTTTTTTTTTTTTTTATTAATTAAAGCTGTGTTTGGTGTTGGATGATTTTGTCTGTACAAATTGAACCAGGAGTGTGTGTGTGGGGGGGTGGGGGGTGGGTTGTTAGGTGACCATGCTGTGTGCTTGCATGTGTCTAAAGTCTAATAACTTGAACATCAGGCCTTAAAATGTCTTACATACAATGTTGACAGGTCTTAAAATGGACTGGATTATAAAGTTACTTTTGTGAAGTTGCATTACCTTTAGTCTCGCTTTTAAATTAAATCTGCAGATCAAGGTCTGAGGGGGACCAACCCCCCCATCTGCGTCCTTATCTTACTATATTATGTGTTAACAATTCCAACTCCGTATTAGTGCATCACAAAATGCAGATAGGAGGTTTTTCCCCACTTTTCCTGGATAATTTTGCAGATGGGTACTTCTGCAAGTTGGAAGAGGTTCTACAAAATTGAATTTTAAATAAAATTAAGTTTGTTTTCAGGTAAAAGGATGAGCCAGTGTAGAAACTGTAATAGTTACTACAGTATTTGTTGTACACTAGGGTCAGAATTCTTTAAGTGGGAAATTCTTTAAATTCAGTGTCTTTGCTTCCTTCTCCACTGGACATGAATGTGGCCGAGCTTTCCATAAAGTTCCTGTGATTGCATAATTAGGTGGAACAGGTCTTAGGGTAGAGGCCTGACAAAATGCAATCCAATTATATGACAAAAACCAGAGCAACCAGTTATCCAGAGCAATCTCAACCCACCTCTTTCCCACCTCCATTGCCACCATGTGCCCCCCTCATATTTCTGTCTGCCCCCTCATATATACCTGTCTACAACCAGCCCTGGTAGTAGTTCGAGTAGTTTACCACATCATGAATTAAGTATTGTTCATCCTGATAACTGAAATTTTGTTGAATTCCTCTTTGATGAATCTTGTGGGTCTATGACCTGGGAACACCACAAATGAGTACAGCTGAAGTTTCAGTGCAACTAACGTCCCTGACTGCCTGACAGACGGTAGCCTTGGAAACGTGTTCAGCGTTACCAATATTAGAAAGCTCCCGTTTGCAAAAAGCCGAAGTGCAACACAAAGAATCTGTACAGAACTGAGAGAATGTCCATGATGTGTCACATGAGCAACATAAGGGGTGAGGATGTTATTAAAATGAATTATTAAAAAAACTGTAATGTTCAATTAGAAAATCATCAGGAAATTATAAAATGTCCAAACATGCTCTAATCACTCTCTCCCGGCAGAGAGCTCTGTGACTTTTCATGGATGGGGCACGCCATGTCTGACACTTCCTACAGTTAGGTTTCGGACAAAGAGGCAGAGAAAGTTAGGGTTAGTTGAAGTAAACCTGCTTGGGGGGCATGTTAGCTTTAAGGAGTGTGCTGTCATAGTAACTCACTCTAAACTCGCTTTGTGAAACTGATAACCCATTTTTTCATTAACTCAGAGTGTACTTACTCTGAGTTTTCTTTAAACCCGCTTTCTGAAACAGGGCCCACGAAGCCAAAATTTTAGTCAAAAAACAGGCACAAGTAATTCAGTGCATTAGAAAAACCGCTCAGTAAGTCCATCAAGACAGTACTTCAGGATGCCCTCATGTCTGTGCGACTTTCTAGGTCTCCCCTTTAGTTATGCTGTCCTAGCGAGTCTTGCGGGAGCACCTGCCTGCATTCAGACCACAATGTACATTGTTCTTAATTACTAGTAACATTTCAGCATCTCTAACAATCTCTCTCTCTCTTCCTCTCTCTACCCCACCCCACCCCACCCCCACTCTCTCTCTGTTGAGCTACTCTGCTGAGATACAAGTGATCCTGCCCCATTCTGCTATCTGGACCAGCCTGACCCCGATACCCTCTTACTGGTTTGAAGTTTTGCGGCTTTTAACCCACTCACTCCTGGTGAGGAGCCCATATGAACAGCCCTATCTGCCAAAGACCTGATCTAAAGTCATCATGGCACCTGTACACAAGGAACTG
>JBBPDA010161523.1:0-18374 GCA_037974385.1 Arnoldichthys spilopterus | reverse complement strand
ATTAATGAGGGGAAAAATTAATTTAAATGATTTTAGCAAATGGCTGCAATATGACAGAGTGAAAAATTGAAGGGGGTGGTCTGAATACTTTCCGTACCCACTGTATACAAGAGTACATTTCCAAAAAACATGTTAAGGATAATACTTTCTGAAGCCTGGGAATATATTTAACTATTCTTATATTCTTTCCCAACAGTTAGAATTAATGCCAAAAAGCATACATTGGAAAGGGGTACAAAACAATGATAAATCTTGTGCCCTACACTTTTTGCTTTGTATATTGAGCCACTGGTTAAAACTATAAGGCAAGTTTAAAGGCTACACTTTTAGCTGGGGGAAGAACATAAAATGTCTATGTATGCAGATGGTGTTTAGTTATTTTTAGAAGATATAGAGACTTTCATACCAATACCAATAATTTTATTGAGGTATTTAGATCTTGTTCTTTTGTGCTCAACACATAAGACACGAGTATATTTACATTATTTAAACTTAAAACAAGATGTGTCTAGTGATTACAATTTCAAATGGTAATTTCTCCAAATTAGATACTGGGAAATTATTGTAACAAAGAACTGAGTAAAAAAACAGGCAAATTTAATTAATTATGATAAATAATGCTTGATTCATGTCAAAGTTTGAATGGATGGGCTCTGATTCCTAGGGACTTAGAATAGAAGCTGTTAAAATCAATGTGTTAATAAAATGCAAAATTTACCTGTTGAAATTCCTGTTGGGATAAACAAATTTCTAGATTAATTTGGAATGCTAAACATCTAAAGGTCAAATATGTAATGCTTGAATGTTAAGATCTATAACTTTACTGGCTAGCGGGTGGAAGCACATGGAGGTGGTCCATGGTAGTTAACAAGTCTGAAGATGAAGAGGAGGCCCCACTCATAGACAGTCTGGTCAAAAGCCGGATATTACAGATGAGGTCTGGTACAGGTCCCAAAGTAGAACCATGTTTTCTCAGAGATGGACAAATATTTATATAGCATACTGCTAACAACCAGTTTCAAAAATAGCTATTATGAAAATATGGCTCCAGAATGTTTGTCCAACTATAACCCAATGGGAAGATATTGTTCACGAAATCCAGCAAATCTATTGTATGAATGACATTGATAGTGAAGACACTACGAAAGTGAAGGAAAAGAGCCATAAATACTGTAGAAAATGGGATTGTTTAATAGGAAAAAGAGACTGAAGAATAAAAGTGATAATTCCCATTTTCCTTACTTTTACCTCCCCTTTACCTCTTTCTGTCATTTGTGGGATCCATGTCCTCAACGTAGATGCCTGCAAACTTTAATTTGTTGTTCTGGTTGTTAAAAATAAATGAAGAATGAAATAAAAGAAGATTAGACAAAACTTTCAATTTACTTTAAATGATACTTGTGGGAGATCTTGGCTTAGCTACGCATTATTTTTGAAGATCTATGTCACCCACGTTAATTGGATGGGAAAAAATGCATTCTTAAGGCATCATGGTCATAATTTAAAGTGGACATGAAACACAATCCTTGTAGGTTAACACTGTCAGTGAAATTGGATTAAAATGATAATGAATGTACATTGCAAACAAGTGTAGCGCCATCTTGTCCTAGCATAGAATGTGACGTCATGAGGTTGGTTATCTTCTTATGGACACTTCTTTCTTGAACAGCAAGCAATTTTGTCTTAAAATTTCACACAGCTTACTGCAGTTTTCCTGTATCAACCTTCTAGCTCACCAACCTCATGATGTGTAATCATTTTATATGCGAGCATTTTCTGAAAGTTAGGCTGTTTCATGTCCACTAATTTATTCAGCTTAACAATGTATTTGATCTTTTTTTGCACTGCTACTCTTAGGTGACTGATGAGGCTGAGCTGGAGGCACTATGTGCAGAGATCTCATCACAGAACCACTCAGGCGAGAGCCCTGACTCACCCAACCGCCCATTCTGTACCTTTACTTATGTCACCATGTCAGGCGAGGATGTGGAACTATGTCAGGGTGGACGGAACCTTGTTGTCAGGTAGGGCCCAAAACTACTATGGGTAAGTGGATAGTGGCAAAGGTACAAGGTTAAAATAGTTTGGTGGGAAAGGGAGGTTTTCAGAAAAAATACTTTTAAATGCTTTTAGGTTAAATCACAGCCATCTTTTTACCCTAAGACTTACAGATTTGCCCTCCATTTGTCATGTGCATTTACAGTTGGGAGAACAAGGACATTTATGCACGATCTGTACGTGCTCTTCGCTTGCAAGAGCTGCAAAATGTGGAGTGCATGAATGCTGTTCGCGCAGGCCTGGGCTCTATCATTCCTCTGCAACTCCTTACCATGTTTAGCCACTTAGAAATGGAACTGCGCACCTGTGGCCTGCCCTACATCAACCTTGAATTTCTTAAGGTGAGTGAGATGTGGAATTCAATAATATTATAAATGAATAACAAGTTATGTATGTTACACATTCCTATGCTTTATCCAGAACCACTTTCTGACTGTAGAAGGGATTTAAATTACAGTAATATCCCTTTTCCACCAACAGGCAACCTGTGTGCTGGTTCACACACCAAATTTTGAACCATTTAGAGCATTTCAAAAAAAGGTTTTTTTCAATGGGCATGTCATTCTAGAGTTTGGAGTAGAAGCAAAATGCCGCAATGCAAAAGGAAAAATTTTGTAAATAATGCTTGCTTTTCGGATGAAGTAATGAAGAAATAAAGCTTGCAAATAATTAGTGCAATCTGCTACCTGCTACTACTACTTACTTCCATTGTGTTACTCCCTCCATTAATGACACATCCTTCACTATAAAGATTCCACTTAAAACTGATTAAAACCAGTCTGGTTTGCTAGACTGCACCAAAGTTTAAAGAATCCTGAACAGATAATTGTGCATACTTTGTGACATTATAAATATAGGTTTAAATCTTTCATTGCTAGGGCAAGCAAACCCCTTTAACAATATGGGACTGCTGTTATTACAGTGTGACTGTGTTCATTTCTTTCTAAAATATTATCCACCAGCATTTCTCCCTGTACACATGAATTGTAATTGTACTCTATCCAGTCCTGTTGCTGTGGACTTTTTTCACTGCTTACTCTGGAGCATTTTATGGTTTTTTATTCTGGATTAAAGTTCAGCTTTGATACAGTCTTCCATGACATACTTTTTCATGTTTTGGCACTAGTAATGCTGTGTCTTGGTTAGCTTCCTATCTTTCTGACGGACAGCCACAACTACAAATCATTTTTTTAGAATTTTACTAAAGTTGTCTTTCGGGGCTCGGCATTTGGACCAAGTCTTCTTGTTCCTACTTGGGTCAAATAATCTTTTTGGAATTTTGTCATTTCCAGTGGAATTGCCCGTAAACTGTTCATTCCAGGACTGGATCATACTCGTCTGTTGCTAGCTTTTTTTGCTCTGGCTAGCCCTTGTGTACCCGGAAGCACACTGATTCTGCTCGCGTTGCCAACGGTTTGCGGTTCTTTAAGAACTATGATAAACACTATTACTGGATGCTGTGAATACTCCTGCCTGTGACATCTCTCACTCTTCTGGTTTGTGCTACACATTTTGCATCTGAACCTCTACTCTGCATGGCTGGTCTTAATGCCCCTAGCGGCGCAGCTACCACTGCCTAATCCTCTGCCTTTCTCTGGGTCATGCGTGTTCCCCCAGCTCTCCCTGTCAGCTGTTGACGTGACTGGTGAGTGAGTTTCCCCACTGTTTTATCCTACTCTGTCGCCAGTTTTTTCCTGGTTAATTTACTCTCCCTCCGGTATTGTACTGGTTGGTGCTAGGTTGACAGAGTTCTGGGTATTGCCCTATCCAGTCACCAAGTGTTTTTCTGGCGAGCAAACAGTCATGCAAGCTGCTCACTGAGCTTTCGGATTCACCACTGTTTGACTATTGTTTACTGTAACCATGGCCCTGGAGTATACGTCGGCTGTGCTGCACACTTGGAATAGTCAATAATGACTACATGGAAATTAACTTGCTCACTCCACCAGGTGATGAGACAGATACCTGTCTAAACCACGGAAACAGGGTAGAGGTGGTGGCTTGGCTGCTGTCATTCAAGACTAAAGCATTGGACGTTCTTTGGACGTTCATTGGACGTTCATGACATTCATGCTGTTTCATCTACATTTGAGTAGCTGGTATTTAAGACTGTCAATAAAACTCCCCTTGCAATTTTGTTGATTTATCAACCCCCTAAATTGATTTTAACATTTATGTTAGTGTTTCTCCTGGAACTTCTGAGCTTACAGATATCCTTGAATGCTTTAATCTTGTACAGCATGTTGATTTCCCTACTCATACATGTGGCCATATATTGGACCTGTCGGCTCATCAGGAATTAATAATGTTGCCCTTCCTGGCTCTCCTCTTGGTATTACTGATCATTTTCTCAAGTTTAGTTTTGGTCTACCTTTGTGTATATCATATCAGAAAACTGTAATTTCCTATTGAAACCTCAAAACTGTCAACTTGCTTTTCCTTTCTGCTGCCTTATATGCCTCTCAGTTAGCTGGTTCTGTCAATCTTTCTTCTCCTGAAGACATCATGGCTCTATACACACAGTCCATTTATGCTCTGTTAGATAAATATGCATCTGTTAAGGTCCAGCCTGTTCCTACATCCTCACCCTGGTACATTTCTTCAGTTTTTTCAGGACAAAATTGTACTTTTTTCTTCAGAATTCTCTCTAATTTGTCTGGACACTTACAGATTTAATTAGGAAAGCTAACTCATCTACCTCTCTTTTAGATCCTGCTTCCTAAACATTTCTTAAACATTGCTCCTCAACCATCTCTCCCTGTATCTCCCAACTAATTAATAATTTGCTCAATACTGGTACTGTTCCTGATGATTTAAAAATTGCTGCAGTCAATTCCATCCTTAAAAAGAGTACCTTGGTTCCTGAAAATCTTGATTATTACAGACCTTTTTCCAATTTACCATTCATTTCCAAAATCTTAGAAAATGTTCGGGCTATCCAGCTACAAACCCATCTAGTTTATAATCTCTGAGCCATTTCAATCCAGCTTTCGACCACTCTGTAGTACTGAGACTACTCTTCATTGTTTCATCAATGATCTAATTAGCGAAGAACTATTTAAAATGTACATTTCCACAAGCATGCTTTTCCAAGCATATTATAATTAACATTAGCAAGCAACAACCCTCTAGCATTTTGACTCACTAATTTCTTTAATTGTCTAGGTTTCTCTAACTGTTTGTTCTTCACACCAATTGCTTAGTTTGTGTGTGTGTGTGTGTGTGTGTGTGTGTGTGTGTGTGTGTATGTGTGTGTGTGTGTGTGTGTGTGTGTATGTTTATATATTTGTGAATAATTTGGAGTTTGTAAAACAGCTTTCTAACTCCTTAAGTTAAATACTAGCTTCTGAGGCTACTTTGCCTTCTAGTTTCGTTTAGATATATCTGGTAGGTCTGTAGCTAAATCTTACTAAAGAAACATGTTCTAGTTTAATGTTTCTCAACCCTGGTCCTGGAAAAACACTGCACTGCATATCTGAATGCTTTTTCTACTTGAACGTCCCCATTTCAGCTGAGTAAACGGTTGTCAGGGAGGTTATATGAATAGGGTGTGATGGAAGCAATGAAAACACTCAAATGTGCAGTGCAGGTCTCTTGGTCCACACTTGTATACTTTGCCAATTAATTTTGGCAATGGGGTTAATGGATGCAGTATTTTTTTTTTTAAGTTTCCCAGTTACCAACATGCCAAATTTAGTCTCCTTACAAATACAATCAACTCAATATTAAGTAACACTGTACCCCTCTTGCAAGTCCTCTGACAAGGTTACATTATAATACCTTCTCTTCTAATCAATCATTTTCTTCAGGCTCACACAATGTACCAGGTGGGGCTTATGGAGACAGATCAGCACATTGAGTTTTTCTGGACAGCACTGGAGAGGTTCACACAGGAGGAACTTTGTAAGTTCATTAAATTTGCTTGCAATCAGGAGCGCATCCCCTTCACCTGCCCATGCAAGGATGGTGGGCCAGACACTGCTCATGTGCCACCCTACCCAATGAAGATTGCCCCACCAGATGGGGCTGTGGGTATGTGCAATTAATAACTATACCTTTTGTACATGTGTACAGGCAGGTTAGCCAAGACATGCTAGCCATTCCCACATTAATACCATTCAGGCACCGACTGTCTTTGTACTTTTCTGTTGTTATTGATATTGTGAATGTAACAAGTTATAAGGCTCAATTTCAGTCAGAATTTAGCAAACCTCCCAAATTTTGCAAAACACATCTTGTTCCGAAACAAGAGAACATTGTAAAGAAGTTATAGTTTAAAAAAAAAACCTTTTTGTGTGTTCTAGGTTCACCTGACTTACGCTACATTCGAGTGGAGACATGCATGTTCATGGTAAAGCTGCCTCAGTACTCTTCCCTTGATGTGATGCTGGAGAAGTTACGTTATGCCATACATTATCGTGAGGACCCCCTCAGTGGATAGAGAGAGAACTAATTTTTCCACAATTCTCATTCATCCAAGTCCAGTCACCAAGGATTTATTACTCTCACTGATTTACACTGAACGTTATGTTATGTTTGTGTTTGACCAAAACAAACAGAAGGGGTCCCAGCCCCACTTGCCTTTATAAAACAAAGAATTTTGTTTTCTGTTTTGCACTGAGTTGAATCTTTTAGTCATGCCCGCTTTTGCACAAAATTTGTTTGGTGGCCACGAAAAAAAGAATGTGGCATTATACTTTCTATTTTTCTTCTCTCTCCATTCGCTCGAAATTTTCTGTGATTGATCCCAGTCCCTTCATTTTCAAACATTTCCTTTCAGATCTTAGTATTGCCTTTTTTCTTTTCAGCCTTGTTGATGCTTCTTTATCCACCTTCATTCACAGCAATGCTGCTTAAGTTTTGAAGATGAATTTAAAGGTGTGAAATGGAAAAACAAAGGAATTGACGTACATGTTTAGAGACAAAGTATAGGACTAGCCTGAGAAAGGACTACCTCTTACTTCATAGATTATTAAAGACTGATTGCAAGAAAGGATGTTTTTTTAGCATTAATATCAAAATAAAGCTGTTGATGCTACTTGAAGCTTGTCCCTGACAAACTTAGCATGTCTTATGGACTAGCATATATGAAAATATGGCTCTGTATTGTAACAACAAGATGGACTACTTTGAGCATACTTGAGGAATTATCTGCCTATATTGATAAAGGTGCATATATTTTATCTAAACATGTACAAAACTATAATAATATATTAAGTTGTGAAGTTATAAGTTTTTTTTTTCATTTTGCTGCTGCAATGGGGAAAAAATAGGTGATTAAATTAGCGCTTCATGGAAAATGCAAATGGGATTTGGTTTAGCCTGTCTGTGGTCATGGCACTGTTGCAGCCAGTCAGAAGTGTTCAAGGCATAGCGCTTGACAACTCTCCCTTACAGGTTGTATGCAGTTTAGCTACTAAGTCTCCTCCTCTGCCAGTTTGGTAGTGAGAGCCCTTCACATACCATTCATTATAACACATCACCAGGGTTTGGGGAAAATACTTTAGATTTGCCTTTTCTGAAATTGCCTGTTAAAACATGCTTTATAGATATATACATAAGCTTCTGTGTTGAGTATGGAAGCTTTTTTCTCTACACACCAAGTATTTCACCATTTTCACTTGGCTCTTCCAAAAATATATACAGAAATACTTTAACTTGAAATATGAAATTGGATGTTCTGTGGGATTTACAATGAAACTTCTTTAAGAAGTAGTAATACTTTACTTACATGTATTGTAACTCATATGGATTTTACTGTTCACTCATGTTCATGGTGAAATATTTTGTGTAACTTGAATGGACCCTTTGCAACAGATATCAGTTGAAAAATCCCATCAGAGACTTACCCCATAATCTTCAAAACAAGCAATCTGGGGGGCACTTGCAGTGCATTTTGATGTAGTCGCTGCTATAAAGGATATTCCCTCTGTCTTTCAGGGGAAGAATATTGAGTTTGTCAAAGGGCAACTGCACAAAGAGAGCAAAGGAAAGATATGTGCTGTACATTTTCTTGATATTTATCATTATTATTTATGGTTGCATTAATGTTTTCTGTCTTACCTCTGCATATCCAGAACATAATACAATTGTGTGAATGGATTCCACTGAGTTGATATTGATTTCAAGATTTGTCACAATTAAAGTATAATAAAAATGTGATGTAGACTCTTTGTATACAGACTTTATTGCATGAACATTGTGTTTGTTACAGTTGCTGATTCATGTGGTCATTACTTTATTGTATACTCCCCTCCCCCCCCCCCCCCCCTTTACCCTGTTGTGCCAGAGTGTATGCCCATACAGGAATATTTCTCCTTATATGTAGACAAGCTACATTTTAAACTTTTTTTATTATTATTTCTGGGCTGCTAAAAAAAAAAATTCACTGAACCTATTTTAAAGGAATTTCAAGCACAGCCCCATATAAATGGGAGTAAAGAAACCAGAAGGAAACTTGTTTCGTACACTTTTACAGTCCAGGCACTGTATTTTTTGTAAATAAACTACTGGGGTGGCAATATGTCCTTAAAAGTGAAGGAGACCGGAAACACTGAGAAGTATTCACCCAAACATTAAAAATAATTTCTTTGCAAAGAATGGTTCACATCTGTCAGACCACAAATGCAGTCTTGAGAGGAGTGGAATAGCACATAGCAAGATAGGAATATAGTTTGAAACCTAGCTGCTTGTCTTATAAGTTTCATAGGAATCGTTTATGTCAGGGGGGTTGAATCGATAGGGTTTTATCGGGTCTTCTGTGAATCCATGCTTTTCTAATAGATACAGTATGTGGTTTAGCATTGTCTTTCTAAAATATGCAATGCCTTCCCTGAAAAAGGCGTTGCCTGGATGGGAGTATATTTTGCTCTAAAAACCTGTATATACCTTTCAGCCAATTCCATAGACAAACTGATCACAGAAAGTGCTAAGCAGGGCAAAAAGTGTTTAATATTAAGATATCAAGACAATGGAACAAAATGAAACAAACGTACAGGGGGGAAAAAACGGGCCCCCATGGACTGACACTTTATCATAATTTTTTTTAAAAGAATCCTTACTTTACAGTAGTTTTCAAATAAATGTTAAGACAAGTGGTGGCTGTTAAAAGAACTCAACATTTTCACAATGCACATTTCATGGATGCAAGGCTGCCTACAGAGTCTTAATAAAACAGGTCAATATCAATTGATAAAAAATGTTTTAAGTTTGAAGTTACTCGTTATAAAAATCTAACAAGATTTATACCAGCAAAATACCTGTTGAGTAAACACTGCCAAAGTTCAAATCAATGGTGTCAAAAATTAAAACTGCATTGAAAAGGACACCTGAGCTCATGACTGGTAACAAGAACCCTCACCAGGTACATTTTATACAAAAAATATGAACTTTGAAAAATGTCCCAAGATTGCTAAAAACGCTGTTTGGTGTTCAGTGAAACCCTGAAAAGGCCATTTCAGCTCTCTAAAATGCCAAAAATGATGTCTTAGAAAACAAGTTTGCTGGGGGCGCTAGCAAGCAGGGCATGGAGTTGACGGGCAAATCTTAAAAAATAAAAAACTGACAGCCTTTGATTTACTTTTGTTGATCTTGAAGTCTTTCTGAAGGTACCGTGAGTTTAGCAGTTGCTTTCTGTCAGGAAATAATGGCGACTAAACCCTCCAAAACGTCCAAAAGCAGCGAGGCATGACGACTGATGATGTTCTCAGTGGAGTATTTTCTGAATAAGATTAAGATAACGAGCCACTGATATGGGAGAAGATATTGAACACGACTCTTCAAACTATGAACAGCAGGTTTGATAAGGTTAAGCAGACACTCCAAATTCTGTAAAGCGCACAACACAAACTCTTAGAAAAATTGTCAGTCGAAGTGCAACCATCATGACAACCATATCGGTGGACTGGAACACTCAGTCTCAACGCTGAAACGTTACTGGGATTTCCGAGCAAGAGAGGGTGGGCTACGGAATTCGTTGAAGCATTGATACCACAACATTAGGGGAAACCAACTTTTAGTCACCACTGGTCATTGACCACGCGCACCGAACTTTGACACCGCGTCCCCCAGAAGGAGCTAGCCCCCGTCTCATCGTAGCTCACACCTTTACAAGGAAAATTAGCGCATCCTGCACGAAGGGGACGCAAGCTGGAATACAAAGGCCGTAAGGTTTACATCTTTCCAGACTACACGCCTGAGGTGATGCGGCATAGGAGGGAATTCAGTGAGGTACTTCGCATCCTGTGGGAAACTGAGATGGAGCACAGCCTTCTCTTCCCATCCAAGCTAAGAGTTAAACATGGTGATCAAGTCATGATTTTCACTACGCCCGCAAAGGCAGTGGCCTTTATTAACACAAAACTGAAGGTCATCTAGGCATGCCAACAGTCTTTTGTTTGAGAGGGGTGTTCGCCTTACTGTGATATTCATGGTATTAAGGCTGTCAAGTGCATTTAGTTATTTTTTAGGTTTATGGGGTTGGTAACGGAGCTGAGCTACGTTTAGGTTTCATAGTTAGCTGTAGTTGCCTTACTTGTGTGTTTAGCGACCCTAGTGGTAGTGACTTTTTGTGCTTAGTTCAGGGAAGCACGTTCGAGGGGTGCGGGTAATTAAGGGATATTTGTGTTCTTTCTATATGCTGTTGTTTATTTGATTCTTTGTATATGTTTTCTTTTCTGTGTGTGGCTTTGGGGGAGGCCAAGTTATCTGACTTCTTTATTTTATGTCAATAGATGAGAAGTTCATACAGCAGCCTAATGTAATGCTTTATATTTATGGCCAAAATGTAGATAATCCTGATTTCTTTCTAAAGGTTTTTTAACATGATACCTGTTAAGTCTTATACACTGATTTATTACTTTCTGATCTCCTCAGAACGTCTGTCTTGTGTAAGTAGTTCTAATTATCATAATATTCTCATCTCAGATCATAGCCCAGTTTCACTTTGTTTTAAAAACATTTTTTTCACAAACCACAATATGATTGGTGCATTAATCCTCTCTTTCTTAAAAAGATAGTTATTTTATAGAATATATGACTTTGAAACTGGATGAGTTCCTTAACACTAATGACAATGGGACAGTTTCAGATTCCATGTTATAGGAGGCCTTCAATGTTGTGATGAGAGGATATATTATCTCATATGAATCATCTAAAAAGAGAACCCTAAACAGGCGACTTATAAAAATTGAAAACATGATGCCAGGTCTTGAACAGGTATATAGGTCTAGTTTTTTACAGACCGATTATAACAAATTCTTGACATTAAAATATGAGTATTATACTATTCTTAGTAAACGTGTTAGCAGTATCTTGCTAAAGCTCAAACAGAAACATTTGAACTTGGTGATAAACCAGTAAACCTATTGGAAAGACAGCTCAAAGGTGAGCAAGCTAAACAAGCTATCCATAAGGTAAAACCACAATTATGTAGTCTGGTTAGTGAATGTGACTATTTGTCATTGTGAACACACTGAAGCACCACAACGAAATGTGACCTCTGCATTTATCCTCCTGTGCACACATGGAGCAGCGGGCAGCTGTCAACAGCACCCGGGGAGCAGTGGAGTGGGACTGTACCTTGCTCAAGGGTACCTCAGTGGTGCCCAGGCCAGGACCTTCAGGTCCCAAATGCAGCGTCATTACCACTAGGCCACCACTGCCCCAATTACTGGTTACTGACCCCAAAGAGATAAACAAGTAAAGTAGGAGCTTCTAAAGCAGATCACCATAGTTTTTTTTTTTTGCCAAATTAAATATTTCAAAACTTGAAGTTACTTCCAGGGATGAACTTAACTTCCTATTTTCTGAGGCTGATTTACATGCCCCCATTCTAGCTTTCCCATCTAGTAAGTCCCCAGGTCCAGATGGATTTGGGTGTGAATTTTATAAGGCATTTCACAAAAGGATTGTTCCACTTATGTTAAGAATGTTTAAAGATTCAATAGGTAATAGAAAGCTTCCTAACTCTCTGTAACATATCTCAGAAATAGTGCACCTTGATCAGACTGCGTTTATTACTGTGAGATTTTCATTTAGTAATGTTCATCTGCTTCTGAACATTTTATACTCTGACTATGAGAAAGGCTTTGGCTTTGGGACAAATTTTATTACTTGGGTTAAAATAATATACCTAAAACCTGTATCATCCATCCTTATCCATATGGATTAATCTGATTTCTTTACATTACAGCGTGGAGTAAGGCAGGGGAATCCTCTCTCACCCATTCTTTTTGACATTGTTTTAGAACCTCTTGCAATAGGTATAAGATGTCATCATGGTATTCATGGAGTGAGATTCAGTAACTTTGAAAGCCTTGTAAATCTGTATGCAGATGACATGTTACTTTGTTTATCAGATCCAGTGGGATTGATTCCAAATCTATTATCTTACATTAAATTCTTTAGCAAATTGTCAGGATATACTATAAATTCGGGGGGAAAGCGAGTGTATGCCAAACAACTTGAGCCATTCTTTTTTGAATTCTTTACCCTTTAAATAAGTTACCATTCATTTTACCTTGGATTTTATCTTGGACTTGAAACCCCAGACATCTATTGAAGCTTAATTTTATTGATCTGGTTGACTGATTAAAAAGTAGTATAGAGAAGTGGAGACTTCTCCCCCTTTCAATGATTGGCCATATCAATGCTATTTAAATGACTATTCTCCTGACGTTCTTTTATCTTTTTCAGAACCTTCCTATCTATCTTCCATTGTCTTTTTTAAGCAGTTGGAATCAATTATTTTGTCTTTCGTATGGGGAAATAAACCTTCTCGTTGTTCTATAGCAAACCTTCAAAAACTTGTAAACATAGGTGCCCTTGATCTATCTGTGTTTAAACATTATTATTGGGCAGCAAATGCAAGAGCACTCTTATTCTGGCAGTTTACTGCATTAGACAATGACTGGTTAGTACCAGAAACCTCCCTCCAAGTGCTGCTTTGTTCCAGAGTAAAATCTTTTTATTGTGTAATTGGGTGCAGTTTCATCAATAAGAATTCATTGAAGATTTTCAATCAAATTAGAACTTGTCTCAGATTGCCAGATATCTTGGTATACATACCTATAGCACACAGTAATCTTTTTAATCTTTTATGATTCTCTCCTATTACAGCCAAATTCTAAGCATCTTGTCTGAAAATTCATTACTGCCTTTTCAGTTCTGCCGAACACCAGTCATTTAAAGAACATATGGCCATTGAATTGGGCATGCATGTGTCGAATGAGTTATGTAAGGAGGATTTGTCTAGCATGAAGTGCTCTATTAATTGTAGATACCGGTTAATTCAATATGAAGTATTACATAGGCTTCACTTCTCCAATCAAATCAAGCTTAATAAAATCTTTAATACAGTCTCTCCAATGTGTGAAATATGTAATGTTGTAGAGGGTTAATTATCACATCTGTTTTGGTTTTGCCCAGAGTTTTTGGGGTAATATATTCAATTTGTTCTCAAAACATTTTGGGACAAACATTCAGTCAGACTCTTCATTGGCAATCTTTGGTTGTTCTGATGGAACAAGGGCCCTTTTTTTTAATCAGAGACGAGTCTTCATGACAGGTATAGCTGCCAAAAAATTAATATTATTATAGTGGAAGTCCTGTAAACCTCCATGTTTTAAGAGGCTCAATGAGATGGTTCTAATTATCAGAATGGAACAGATTTGTTTTGGCATTCTCGGGACGAAAGACTCTTTCTCGACAGTGTGGCAACACTTCTTGGGTTGCTTAGTAGTTCATAACATGCGTGGGTTCAGTTGGTGTGTGCTAACCAAAGTGATCAGATGATTAGGATTAGTAGTGTGGCATCCCCCTTGTTGTCTCCTTTTTTTTTACATTTCTTAGGGTTCTATTGCAATAATTGAATAAGTAAAAATGAGGTGGTTGTTGTTGTTGTTGTTGTTGTTGTTATTATTATTATTACCATTATTAATATGTTGCTATTTTTGTGTTTTGTTAGTTGCATTGGTGTGCTGTGTTTGTGTTTATATGTAAAATTGTGTGTGAAGGAGTGCATAGACCATGAATTTGACTCAGAAAACATCTTTCTGACATCATTTGAAAAGAAGAAAGTTGAAAATATGAACTTTGAAAAATGTGTCAAAACATTGCTGAAAACGCAGTGACACTCTGAAAAGGCCATTTCAGCTCTCTAAAATGCCAACAATTAATTCTTAAAAAACACATCTGCCAATGCTTTCAGATTTCAAGTCTTACATGAAAAAGTTCAAAGGCCATGAATTTGACTCAGAAAATACCTTTTTGACATGGTTGGAACAGAAAATTTTAAATTTTAAAAAATGTCAATACGTTGCAAAAAAAATGCTCTTTGGTGCTAAGTGGCACCCTGAAAAGGGTGCTTTAGTTGTCTAAATGGCTATAAATTAAGTCTTTGAAAACATGTCTTCTAATGGTTTCAGACTTCAAGTCATAATCTGAAGGAGTTTATAAATCATGAATTTGACTCAGAAAACACTGTTCTGAAACGCAGCACTGTGTGGAAAAACTTGCGGTGGAGGCGTGTGTGTTTACATCAACACAAAATGGTGCAGAAACTCAGTGCTTGTGTCCAGACACTGCTCACTGTGGTGGAGTTTGTGACGATTAAATGTTTTTATTTACCATGGGAATTCACTGCAGTGCTCATCATCTGAAGGTCTCAGGTTCGAGTCCCGGCCCGGGCACTACTGTGGCACCCTTGAGCAAGGTACCGTCCCACTACACTGCTCCCCGGGCACTGTTGATAGCTCCCACCTGGACCTGATGTTAACGACACGCTGCTTGAACCGTATGGTGCGAGCTGAAGAATAGACACCAGGATGGACTTTTAATTGTTGCCTGTGTCTTTTACAATGCAAACCTCAAAACAATGTTCCCTTAATTCCACCGGTACCTGAACTTTGCTACACGAGGGGCGAACACGCTGGATCTTGCTATCTCTCTGTTATGCTAATTCCAGCATACAGACCACTCTTGAAGTGCTCAAAACCAATTCTGAAACATGTGAAAACCTGGCCAGCAGGAGCCATCTCTGCTCTTCAGGACTGTTTTGAAAACACAGACTGGTACTTGTTCAGGGAGGCTGCAACCACCGGTAACTGCACTAATTTGGAGGAGTACGCAGCATCAGTGACCAGCTACATCAGCAAGTGCACTGATGATGTTACGGTCTTGAAGTTCATCATCATACGCCCCAACCAGAAGCTGTGGATTACTACAGAGGTGCATGCATTACTGAAGGCCCTGGATGTCGCTTTCAGAGCAGTGATAAAGCAGCAAGGGCCAAACTACCCGGAGCCATTGAGGTAGCAAAGCGTGCACACGGCCAGAAGATCCACAGCCCCTTCAGCGACATCGGTGACACACGGTGCCTATGGCAGGGCACTGTTCCAACGTGCTTCAAGATTACGACCATTGTTTCTGTGTCAAAGAAGTCTCCAGTGTCCTGCCTCAATGACTACCCTCCCGTTGCACTCACTCCCATCATCATGAAGTGCTTCGAGAGGCTCTCAACAGACGATGCAATAACCACCCTTCATCTGGCCCTCTCACATCTGGAAAAGAAGGACACATATGTGCAAATGCTGTTCATAGACTTTATTTCAGCATTTAACACAATCATCCCCCAACACCTGACTGAAAACCTGAGCCTGCTGGGCCTGAACACCTCCCTTTGTAATTGGGTCTTAGGCTTCCTGACTGAGAGGCCTCTGTCTGTTGGGATTGGGAACAACACCTCCAGCACCACCACACTGAGCACTGGTGGTTCACTAAAGACACAACTGTGGTGGGTCTCATCAGCAAGAATGATGAGTCAGCATACCGGGAGGAGGTGAAGAGGCTACCATCTGGAAGTAGGTACCGAAGCATTTGGGCATTCACTACTAGAATGTGCAATAGTTTCATTCCCCTTCCAATAAGACTCTTAAACACTCAGGGACTGTCAACACACATACACACACACACACTATCCCTTAACTTATATTTATTTACTTATATTAAACGTATGCTGCTACATTCTTCCTGCCCCTTGTGTCATTGTTTACAGTTCACATTGTTGTATGTTTGCACATCCTGCTATTTTGCACCTGGTAGTCCCATAACTGCACTGGTCACTGTTGCACTGTCTCTGTTCGTACCTGTCTGTCTTTGCACTGTCCTGCAATGTTTGCACATATTTGCACACAATGCACTTCATGTTGTTAGTTGTGTAGTGTTTGTGGTCCTGTGTTTCATGTAGCACCATGGTCCTGGATGAACGTTGTTTTGTTTCACTGTGTACTGTGTGAACTGTATGTGGTTGAAATGACAACAAAAGCCTACTTGATTTGACTTGATTTAAAGTCTTGGAAAACAAGTCTCCTAATGCTCTCAGCCATCAAGTCTTACATAAAGGAAACAAATGCTGTCATACATCAACTCTTATATGAAGTCAAGTCAAGTTTATTTATATAGCGCTTTTTACAACTGTCGTTGTCACAAAGCAGCTTTACAGAAACCGGGTCCTAGCCCCCAAAGAGCAAGCCAAAGGCGATAGAGGCAAGGAAAATCTCCCTAGCTGTAGGAAGAAACCTCGGCAGGAACCAAAGCTCAGAAGGGGAAACCCATCCTCCTCTGGTCGACGCTGGATAGCAATAACAAACAAGAAAAAAAGAAAAAGAATAGATAAATAAATATATGTAATAATAATAGTTCTTAGTTTAAATGGGCAGCAGCAGTTCCTTGTGTACAGGTGCCATGATTACTTTAGATCAGTTTTTTGGCGGATAGGGCTGTTCATATCGGCTCCTTAGCAGGAGTTGGGTTGAAAGCCGCCGAAACTGGGCCAGTAACAACCAGTAAGAGGGTATCAGGCTGGTCCAGAAGGAGTTCATAGATCATCAATCTGACTCAGAAAACACTTTCTGACATTGTTTGAAGAGAAAAAAGTTGAAAATATGAACTTTTTTAAATGAGGTAAAACGTTACTGAAAATGTGGTTTGGTTCTCAGTGACACTCCAAAAAGTTCATTTTAGCTTTCTAAAATGCCAAAAATGTTGGAACTGTTGGAAAACAAGTCTTATGTGCAGGAGTTCATAGATCATGAATTTAACTCAGAAAACACCTTATTGACATTGTTTAAATGGAAGAAAGTTGAAAATTTGAACTTTGAAGAACATGTGAAAACATTTCTGAAAAAGCTGTTTGATGCTCATTGAACCATTTCAGCTCTCTGAAATGCCATAAAATAAAGTCTGAATTTGACTCAGAAAACACTTTCTGATGTTGTTGGAAGAGAAGACAGTTGACAATATGAACATTGTTAAATGTGTCAAAACATTGCTGAAAACGCTGATTGGTGCTCAGTGACACTCTGAAAAGGCAGTTTAGCTGTATAAATGGGCAGGAATGAAGTGTGCGAAAAAAGTCTCTTAATGTTTGCAGACTTTAAGTCTTATGGTAAAGACTGCATAGATCATCAATTTGACTCAGAAAACACCTTTCTGATATGCTTTGAAGAGAATAAAGTGCAAAAAATGAACTTTGGAAAATAAGTCAAAACATTACTTAAAATACTGTTTGGGGCTCAGAGACACTCTGAAAAGGCTGTTTTAGCCCGGTAAATGGCCTAAAATGAAGTGTTGCAGAATGAGTCTGTTTTTGCTTTCAGATTTTAAGTCCATGAAGTTGAGAGTTCATGAATCAATTTGACTCAGAAAACACCTTTTTGACGAAAGAAAATTTGAAGAAAATTAAGTGCATTAATTTCTAAAAGACATTCTCTTTTAGAGAATGTCTCAAAACTTTACTTTAACAGTGTTTGGCCTTAGAGGCACTCAGAAAAGGCTTTTTAACCCTATAAATGGCTTAATATGAAGTGTTGCAGAATGAGTCTGTTTGCTTTTAGACTTCACGTCTAACATTAGAGAGTTCATAAATCATCAAATTGACTCAGAAAACACCTTTCTGACATGATTTAATGACAACAAAGTGAAAAAAATAACATTGGAGGATGTGTCAAAACATTACTTAAAATAGTGTTTCTGACTCAGAAACCCTCAGAAATGCTTGTTTTAGCCCTGTAAATGACCAAAAATGAAGTGTTGCAGAATGAGTCTGTATTGGCTTTCAGACGTCAAGTCTAACATTAGAGGGTTCATGAATCAATTTGACTCAGAAAACACCTTTCTGACATGGTTAAAAGAAAATAAAGTTTACAACATTACTTAAATCACTGTTTGGGACTCTGTTTTAGCCTGTTTTAGCCCTGTAAATGGCCTAAAACGAATTGTTGCATAATGAGTCTGTTCTTGCGTTCAGACTTAAAGTC
>JBBPDA010161488.1:24154-43131 GCA_037974385.1 Arnoldichthys spilopterus | reverse complement strand
GGGCGTCCCTGGAAAAGATGTCTTCTTGAAGGCAGCATATTGTGCTCCAAAATCTCTATGTAGTTTTCAGCATTAATTGTGCCATCACAGAAGTGCAAGTTACCTTTGCCAAGGGCACTGACACAACCCCATTCATGGCAGACTTTTGGACTTGCTGGTTGCTGGTAACAGTATGGATGATCCTTTTTTATCTTTGGTCTGGAGCACACAGCGTCCATTTCTCCCAAAAAAATTCTGAAATACTGATTCATCTAATCACAGTACACGTTTCCACTGTGTGATGGTCCATCCCAGATGCCTCAGAGCCCAGAAAAGTTGACAGTGCTTCTGATCACTGTTCACATAGGGTTTCTTTTTGGCACAGTACAGTTTTACCATTTTTTTAAACTTGCATTTGTAGATGTAACTACGTATTGTGGTACTTGACAAAGGTTTGCCAAAGTAGTCCTGAGCCCATGTGGTCATATGGCTTATAGATGAATGACGATTCTTGATGCAGTACTGCGTGAGGGATCTGAGATCACGGTTGTTCAGCTTAAGCTTGCACCTTTGTCCTTTACGCACTTAAGTTCCTCTAGATTCCTTGAATCTTTTAATTATGTTATGCAGTGTTGAAGGTGAAATATCCAAATATCGTCCTATCTTTCTTTGAGGAACATTTTTTTAAAACATTTCAATAACTTTTTCACGTATTTGTTGGCAAACTGGCAATACTCGTCACATCTTTGCTCCTAAAGGACTAGACCTTTCTTGGATGCTGCTTTGTACCAAATCATAATTACAATCACCTCTTGACATCACCTGTTTCAAGTTACATCACTATTTAACCAATATACCTCATTAATATCCCTAAATTGCTCCTGTCCCAAATTTTTTTTGCAATGTGTTGCAGGTCTGAATGACAGGAAAGGATGTATATTTACATATGAAATGAAGTTGACCAGACAAAACATGACATATTTTATTTTCATATTGTCTGCAACATGAAACCCATTATGAAACAAAATTATGTGTAAAAAACTGTGCATATCAGTCAACCACGCATTCAGTAAAGTAAAGATATAGTCTGTTTGATAACTGTCTGGTTCAGGAAGCAGCTCCTACCTCCTTGACAAGTTTGACTGTGTCTTGCAATTTTTTTTGAATAGTGGAGCTAGTAGAAAGCAGATAAACCAGCGCAACAACCATATAATGTCCTGCCACATTTAATCACAGTCTTAAGACAGTAATATTTTTTATTATTGCAAAATAACAAGATTATATTTTATTGTTTTAGATATAGATATATCAGTCAACCGAATAGGCACCCTATTACCACTGTAGTCACTAGATAGTGGACAGGGGTAAACTACATTGCCTCATACTTAGGAGATTACTGCTAATATATGCTGTCTAATATCTCCCAGACCGTGGCATTCTAAATTGTAACAAGATAATTAATGTTATTCCCTTCATGGGTGTGGTCATGATGTTTTGTTTCATTGGTATATTGGAAAATGTTAGCTTTTCAGATAAAGAACAAAACATCATAATGGACATTAGTGTGTAACTGTGGACTTTTGACAGTTTCTATTAATCATCATAACATTTTCAGACAACTGAAAGGCTAGCTGGTGTTTTTAAATTATATAAAAAGGTAAAAATGACAAAAATCTAAAGGACATGTTTTGTCCTTATAGCAAAAAATCTACATTTAAGACATAAGGCATTTTAGTAAATTGTTTGTTCTGTCATCATAAAGGCATATGAAGAACAAGACTCTCAATTCATGGTTGAGTCATCTGTCAATCTTTTCCCCTTGCAGGCAATGCCAACCTCAACAGCAACAGTAGTTAAGGGCTTGTCTCAGCCTGACAGCAGATTTAAAATGCATTCTTTGTTTGTTTGTAAAATCTAAACAAACCTCAGGGATTCAACCCTAGATCAGTTACATATCTTTAGACACTGTGTATATGTGTCTTACATTGCTATACAGTAACTTGCATTTTCCCATAGCATCTACTATGCACATAGTGTGATCTTCACACACTAACCAGCAGGTCTTGCTAAAACTGCTTCTCACTTTCTAAGAAACATTCCACCAAGGGAGTGGGTAAAGGGGAGGAAAGTGTTACTGAAGTTAAGGCTGTGTAATTGAGTACAGTTAATGTGTAGCTTCGTGTCTTTCTGCTTGAGTGCGGTGTGTATTGGACTGAGCACATCTGCAGTCTGTTCAAAGTAGTAAACCTGAGACTTGAGAGGTTTTCAAAACTATTGAAAGTTAAAGAGTGTGAGATCAGCTAACTTTGCATTCAGCAGAAGCTAAGCTTTCCAATGATATGGCACATGCCAAACTGGATTTGTGCTCAATCAGTGCATTTAGATCACTTCACTAAAGTGTAATATATTGCAAATTTACTGTCAAAAATATAAAACCAGTTTCTTACAGGCTTAAAATAAGTACCTAGTACCAATTACCTATATTATCATATAACATTAAATTAGAATATGTGTAACGTCCAAAGGATATATATGTGTGTGTGTGTGTGTGTGTGTGTGGGAAGTGTCACTACTCACCCTGGTGCCTTTTATTGGGGGACAAGGACATCCTCCCCCACTGCAGTCACGCCCAGCACAAGGTCCAGAAGTCTTCGTCCCCTGGAGAGACAGAGAGCGACAGAGTGAGATTAAAATTCATGCCCTGTGGCCTCTCCTGCAAACATTTAACCGTGTGAACTAGACGAGCAGGTAACAGAAGACACTCCACATGCATACACTCTGTAACAGAATATACTACAGTGCATATGCCTCAAAGCAACCTTGACGTATGTGAGCTGCTGAACTACACACTGCACCCCAATTTTAAGACTCCTCCAACCACAGTACAGAGTGGAGTGGGAGGATGAAGGTTAGCACATACAAGTGGAACCAGCCACAGCATCTTTTTGAACTACTGCCTGTACGACGCGATCAGACAGCTCATCAAGGAGAACCCTAACTGTCAATTTTTCAACATGACCTTGCTGGTTACCCCTGTCAATGACAATGTGTAGCATCCACTGACAACAAACTCATGATAATAGGTCCAATATCCACTCAGAACAGATGTGCCACTCAGGAGTCCATAGTTAAGGTATGTTAACAAAAACTTTGAAACAACAAACGTATGGGCTTTAGGAGAGGTCAGCTACAACTAACAGTGTCCTCTGTTTTAGGACCACACTTACTTCTGAATAAGAAAAAGCAAAATAATGGCTGTTTTTACAGGTGTGCTCTACATCACACATCTTTCAAATATGGGAGAAAACAGACGGGTGGAGTACATCTGAACAATTTAGTCAGTGTGGGTAGAGGAGCTAAGACAAATAAATGTTTTTTAGGAATACACATATGTATATGAATGCACAAGTAAACAAGTGAATGCACACACACACATGCATGCACACACACACACACACACACAACACAGAAGCATACTTGTTCAAGGATTCCTCATCATTAACAATAATAGCTCTATGGCATATTGTGTTAAAAGGTTTTGGACATGATTGTTTAATCTGTCATCTGTTGCTTTCCCCTGTATGCCCAGTAGGAAACCACAGAGCTGAAGCTGGCGTGGCATTCCACACATGACAGAGTGCATGCTAAAACTCTGGAAAAAAAAGCCTTATCCACAGACAGCAATCAATTTACACACACTCTGTGTGATAACGTGATTACAGATATGCACATCCCCACCATGCTGAGTGATAAGCCCTATTGTCCTGCACACAGATTCCACAGTCACAATGCATCATTCGTTATAATTACTAATTACTCTCAATATCTTCCACCGGTGAATCAGTAACATGTTACTTCATGACCTGCACAGTAACACATGGCACCACTCTGTTCCTGCATCTGTTTAATCTTTTCTCAATTACTACCACACTTCCCACATAGTATACAGATCTGCACAAATGAGAATGAGCTATGTCATGCCAATACAGATAGCAGTCTCAAACTCTCTGAACTCACTTTTCAATGGAAAAAGTGAGGGTGTTCCCTCAGCAACCCACAGAATAGTACAGCAAAGCTGTGTGACATTCTTTACTTCACTTAGTGCAAGTTAACAGAAAGGCTATAAAAACATGTCATTTCTGAGGTTAAAACCAAGTTAAAAAATTTCTGAAGAGCTTAACATGTCTAGTTCAGATAATTGACAGCAGGACTGAGAAATATGGAGATATTTGTCTTAATCATGATACATTATGTGCTTTTCTAAGTATACTGTGAACATCTGTATGTAAATAACAACTGAATGCTTCTTACAAGAGAGAGCACACTAAGCCCTATTATATTTAAGTTAGCAAAGTGCAGTGTGACAAATTTTGAATAAAAATAATTGTATTCAAGAACCTTCAGGACCTTCAGATCCTAAGGGTAATGTCTTAACCATTAGGTCAAACTATACAAAAATATTAATTATATTAATTAATTATAAATATTATGTAATATTTAATAGTCATACAAAATTGGAAAACAATCAAAGTCTCTATTTGAAGTATCACCTACATGGAAGAAGGTGTCACCTTCTATCCACCAGTCTACTGCAGCTGATTTGGAACTGATGTCTGGCCATTCGTGAGCTAATGTGAGGAAATGATAAGTTCGAATAAGCTTTAGAAACCTGATCCTTGATCAGCTGTATCACTGTAAGATGCTTGGGAATCAGGCAAACAGGGCACTAACAACAGAGGCACCCTCCTATGGGGGTACTTAGACTGGACAGGCCACAGGTCAAAGGCCACTGCAGAGCATTTCAATGTGATTATGGTATGAGCCTGGGGCCCAGGAGGGAAAGGGATAAAAGGGGTCTGCAGAGAGCCACATGTGGCACACCCCCAACTCTAGTAAGTAAGAACAGAACACTGACCTGGTTCCAAAATAAATGCAACATCATACTGAGACATCATGGTATTAAAGGAGAAGAGCAGATTAAAATGCAGAAATAGCTGCCTCTTTTATGTTGCCATTCAAAGGTTAAATGTGGACATCACATTCAGAAATGGGAAGGTATTTTGAACAGCAACCAAATACACTGTCAGACAACTGTTACTTTAGAATTCAAAATGGCTTGTTTAATATTAGCTAATTAATGTTGTTAGTCTGCTGTTTTAGTTTAAGAATGGTGATTCAATGTGACTTAAATGTGACTTATCTATTTATTTTAGTTGATCAACTGAAACTGCCTCTTTGTTGGTCTCTTTAATTAATAATTATATCATATTCATTCATGCGTTCATTCATGTATTTATTCCTTCCTTCCTTCCTTCCTTTATTTTCTTCCTTCCTTCCACCATTCATTCATTCATTCATTTATTCCTTCCTTCCTTCCTTTCTATCATTCTTTCCTTCCACCATTCATTCATTCATTCATTCATTCATTCATTTATTCCTTCCTTCCTTCCTTCCTTCCTTGATTTCTATCCACCATTTCGCTTGTAACATCACATGACTGAACAACATCTGCCAGTTCTGATACTTGTGACTGAGAGAAGAAAGAGAATTTGGGAGATGCAGATGAAGAGGTAAAGTGAAGAGGGAAAGAAAGAACAAGAGAAAAAGAGAGGGAATGAGTGGAAAAATGGGCTAGGACGCTGGGGATTGCCCCGTCCCATTCACGCCTCTGATCTGCGGCATATTGCTAATCGGCCTGACAGAAGCAGGCCAAGAGAGAGAGAGAGAAATAGAGAGAAAGGAAGAGAGAGTGAGAGACACTGATAGTGATTGAGAGGGAGAGGGAGAGAAATAAACTGTGCGAGTGAAAGTGGGAAAAAGTGAGTGAGAGGAAGAGTGGGACGGAAAGAGATAGAAAAAGAGGGTGAATATGCTCTGGGTATGACAAAAAGATAAGAAAAGAATGAATAGCACAAGCACTCAGAGTAGTAACAAGAGTAACTCTGGTAACTTTCATGAGGAGAAGAGAAAGCAGCAGAGGAGAACAGGTCTACCCTTTACACACTAAGGGTGTACATCTGGGGTACCACCTAAGGTAATAAACATCATGACTAAATAAGTTACATATCAGTTTCAGCTGCACTGCAGCTTTGTCGCTGTGATCGCAGCATATTTAAAACATAATGCTGGATTCTTCGTAACACATGGTAAAACTAACCTGCAATATTTCCTTGATTCATCAGAACCCACAGTGATTGGTTTAGCTTATTTGCATTAGGGGAGGGTGAAATGGTAAACGTGTAACATCATGATACTTCTTCATGTGTGATGATATTACATTTTTTTAAAATGTTCTGAAGCTGGAACAGAAGTTCCGCTTTAAAAATAATGTCAAAACTGAGCAAAGACTTTTTCCAACATTTGCAGTATCAGTATAGCTGTGTAAATGCAATGACAATGAACAAAGAATATATTGTGCAGAGAGAGTTGTTTCATAATAGTTTCAGGAGAAACGTACACGTCTTAAGGTTAATAAGGGAAAAATAAGCCCAGAGGTTACGAGTTATAAAAGCATGAAAACAGCAGACCTTAGGGAACACTCAGCTATAAGGGGCACACTGACATGTACTTGGCAGAGCCTAACAGTAAGTGAGCAAACTAGTATCCCAGGTGAGAGCAAAAGCAAAACATCATAATATTTCAACCATACACAAAATGCATCACAATATATATTATTTTTCTGAGGCCCTTTATTCTGAAACAGACAAAAACAATACTATAAAAAACTATGAATATAGCATTTCACACACTGTGCTGCATTAAATACAATTAACCAGGGTTAAATGTGCTCTCTGTGTAAAAAAACATCCAGCTAATCAGTGTGATTTATTTACAATATGACTAATGTAATACAAACAACCACTACAAATAATAATAATAATAATAATAATCTGCTTAAATAGCACCTTTTACAATCCCAAGGTTGCTTTACAGTGCTTAAAAAACCACATAGTCCAGCAGACAGGAAAGGGCAAGCAGTGGGGCGGGGAGCAAGGTGTATAAGGAGAAAGGGATAATTTCCCTCTCCTTCAGTTTTACCGGTCTCATCCCTGCAAAGGTCTTCTTTGCCTTTTTGTCTTTTCAATGCGATTAACCCACCTGGCGCAGGGCTGAAATCGTATATGTGTATGAGCTTTCCTCATGAAAGACAGAGAAAAACAGCCAGCAGCGAACAACAACAAGCTTTTCAATCATAATGCCACACCTTGACATTCCTCCTACATTTCTTCAGTGACACTGAAAGGAACTACTGGGAACGGGACAAAAAGTGGAACTTAAGAAGAAATCGCTCTGCACACACACACACACACACAAACACAGAGAGGACTAGATACATTTACACAGACAAAAAAAAACACCACCTGAGGCTTTTTTCTTCATTTTCAGTGTTTTCATAGTGAAAGCTTTCTCAAAGACCCTCTAGCCGGGAAACCTGTGTGTGCATGTTACATGCAAAAGTGCGCATACACCTGTGTGTGGTGCATGTGTATGTGCGTGTGTGTTTTACACGTGTAGCTTGCTGTCTTCACATTTCCCCTAATGTTGCATTCATAACTAAAGAATTTCTGTTATAGATTCCAGATGCACTGGTTATATACTAAATCAATCTGCTCCAGAATTAACAGAGGAGGTTGAGAAATATTCCATTTTTACCCCTAAACCTTAACCCAAAGTTTGTTACCTCAGCCAACACAAGTTTGTTTGCCAAATCTTATATATGGCACTATACTACTTTTTCTGGGTTGCCTCCTCTCCTGGGTGCGCTCCGCCTTGGGCCCCTAGTTGGCTGGGACTGGCTCCAGCTGCCCCGCGATCCAAAATGGAAGAAGGGGTTTGGACAATGAATGAATGAATAAATAAATGCTACTATTTCTTTTCCAGTACAGATATAAACCTAAAGTATTAGCCAATACTGATCCAGTATTTCTTCTTTAAAACTACTAAGATGCAACTATCATATCCATCTCTGACTTCCGGTGAGGAATCTCACTGAAAAGGTCTACTAATTAAAGACACAGTGAAATCCACTGGAGTTTTTGACCATAACAGACCTACACCAAGTGGCAGTGAACAGTCAGGTTGAGTTAAATTCAGTGCATGGTTCAATAAGATATAGGGACTCAAAATGCGCTCAACCGAAAAATTGACCGGAACACTAAAGTGTTAAGGAAACAAACCAAACCACATTGAATGCTGGAAATTAATATGTATCACAGGACTAAACCACTAGTACAAGCCATTTGAAGCCTAAATTGTGTAAACTGTAAGCACTTTATAAGTACTGAAGATGTCTTGGTTAACTGAGAACATTTAGGGTAAAGAGAAATTGTAAATGTAATTATTCTGCAAACTATTGCTCTGAAAATTCAAATCAATTGGAAAAGTTTAGAAATTGCTAGAAGGTGCAACGGATACCACACATGATGTTCTACACTCTCTAGTTCAACAGATAGTACTTTCCAGTATTTTGATGAAGATAATCACACATTTTCATAAATTGACCTCTGGCACCCTGCTTGTGTGCATGCACAAACACATGCTTGCGCTCACACAGAGGATGACCTCACGTTTCCCCTGATGCTTCAGGGATTATTTGCTTTGCTAAGTGTCTGCTCATATCTCCTTCCCTTCAACTGCTCACATCCATCACTGCTATCCACCTCCACAAATGACAGAATGTAAAGAAAGGTAAAGAAAAAAGAGGCAGAGGGTCTGCACAGTCTTGTTTTTGAACACACTAATAGCACAGTCTGGCCTCTGAGAATCTGAATGCAGCAATTCAAACATGATCTGATGTCAGACACACAAATCCCCAGAGATCCCTGGATTCTTCTAAATGGCTCAAAGCAAAGCATGCTGAGGCCACCTGTCTATCTCTCTGAAGCCTTTGTACCATTTGTAAAATTGTACTGTTTAAAAAAAAAGCACTAGAGAAACTGACATGTTTTTGCCTTTGTGAAGGTTATTGCATTTATCACAGAATACCTTAAAACCTGATTGTCACGGTTTTAATCTGACAATTTCCTTTTATTATTATAAACTGTTTATTTAATACCAGTAGTCTATTTTATTATTATTATTATTATTATTATTATTATTATTATTATTAATATTATTATTATTAATAAAGTATTTTCCTTTCTTGTGAAGAATAAAATTTGTCTTAATTTAATTAAATTTTGTTTTATTTAAAAGTTTATGTTTTTGTTAAAAACACATATTAAATCTCTTGATTGCACATGATGGTTTAAAGCAAAACCCCACAGGTAGAAATGATGACTATGAGCAACCATTTATCAGATTTTTTCATGAATTACATTTCTTGTTCATGCCTGGATTTATACTAGAAATTTATTTATTAAACAATAAAACAATAAAAGAACGAGGTTTTAATTATTTGCTCTTCAAAACGAAAAAACAACAACTCTTTCAAACATCATCCAAATGCTAGAGTTTATATTTTTTAAATATGTAAATATATTAATATTTAAGCAGGAAAAAATGCAATGTGCCATTTTCATATATCAGTTTTTGCAAATACAACATCTAAATTGTAGGATCAAAATATTTTATCTAAGCTGAAAAAGAAAACATGCTCATTTACGTAAAACCATTTGAAAAGATACATATTTCCAAACTTTACAGGCAGTGTACGTGACTCTCTTCTCTTGCCCCTTTTCTTGGGGCCCAAGTGTGGATGCGGCTCCGCAGGGTATGAAATACTGTTTACGGAAAAACAATGACGGGGTCATAGAAGTATATTTTCTTCCTTTATATCTGCTTGGCCTTTTGTCACTCCATATTAAAGTGGGACATCTATAGCTTTGACCCAAAGGTAACATTTGGTCACAAATCTGCTTGCTTGTGGCATGCATGTTGCCTTCTTTCACAGCTGTGTTTGAACACTCCATCGTCCACAGTTTACCACAAGCCAGACCGGCGGTTTACCCCCTCTCTTTCTATCTTCCACTGGGCCCCCAGTCTGTTGCATCTTGTAAACCAGACCACCCATAGGCAAAGCAGGTTGCTGGATCTGAGCTAAACAAGAGTGTAAGATAGCATCAGTCAAACTCTGGAACTAAGCAAAGCCCACAGGCCTGCTCTGTAGAGTATTTTATCTTGACTTTGGATGTGCTTCAATTGACTTCATGATGCTGGAACATAGCATGAGCATTTTATTCAACTTTCCCTCCAGTTTCTCAGACTTTCTCAAGTCTCCCAGCTAATATTTTTCTCCATTTTGGTGCTGGTGTTATGAGTTCTTTACTCCAAATGATTCATCTTTGATGTGCAGACTATGTTTCTGTGAAAAGGATATAAATAATGTGACATTTCTATGTATTTATGTGTCTTTAACCAAGAAACTTGGTGTTTGCGAAATCTGCTTTCAAGAAATACATCCACAGGGCAAGAGTACTTAGGTTGCCACCTGAGAAACTCTAATGACAGCATAATGAAAAGAGTTGAACTTTTAAAGATAAAGGTTAAAGGAATCGCACCAGCGGCACTGCTGAGCTGCAGCAGGTGTGTTAAGGAATGCAGTTGACATTTCATCTTAAACACCTTATTCAAAAAGAGGAAAAGAGCTTCCCAAGTGACAGAAGAAATGTAATATAAAAAATATGGTTACAAGAAACTAGAAAACTGCGCACTGAAAAGTAAAACAACCTTCCAGGTAGGTTACATTTGCAAGGGTATTGTAGATTCGGTATGTCACAATAATTACAACTATTGCTGATCGCAGTTATTTGAAAAGCACACTGACCATTATCATTAGACTTTACACAAATGTTTTGTCTGGCACCGTCTCTGTGGATTTTATTAGTAATCGAGAGATCTACTGATAATTTTTTACGGCTACTCGAGTCATCATATACATGCAATTAAGAACAACAACCATTTTATTATACTTCATTTAAATAATATTTATAACTGTAACACACATGAATTCAGAGCTCCTGCTGGTGTGGGTTTTCTCTCTTTCAGTGATACACATGCTTTGCACGTGTTAGAGCAAAGTCTCTTTTGAGGTGAGCTGGGTGAGTTTGAGCAGAAAAACATGACAAAATGCAGTGCAATGGTGCCTGAGGTCAGAACTTAGTACTACTTCTATAAATAAACCATTTGACCGTTTAGTGGATGCTCTTTAAATAATTGTATGTATAAATGTGTGAATGTAAAAATGTCTTTAGTTTAACATATCGTAAAGTTTCTAAACTGATACACATAGCTATTATTTTAACCTTTAATAACTATTTTACCATTTAACCATTTTAATAGTGTATGCAGAATATCTTTTTCTTCACCCAGCTGCATTTCATGCATGTGAAGTCAGTACTTTAGAATAGGCTACTTTATTACTCAGATCTTAATTAGCTTTTATTAATAAGCATTCTGATATGCATGTAGACATGTTCATACACAAATACACACCTTACTAATTGCAATAGCATATCTATAAAGGTGGCGCTCATGCCTTGTGTATGCTAAGGGCTGGTACACAGTAAAACAGGGGTAACATTAAATTAGAGGATTTACTTGGGCTTTTGTCTCACCTGTGAAGGAATGTTTGGACTTCAGAGATAGAGCGGGATTCTGCCACAGGCTAACTAAATCACGTGTGGAGGTCTGGGCATGCTCAGTACGTGTGGTTTGATGCTCACCCTACTCTGGCAAGCCCAAGAACCTGCATACCTCAGGCTAGTGCTCCAGCATGCCCAATTCATTGTGTGTGCACGTATGTGTGAATGTGTGTATCTCTGTTTTCACCCTCTTGCACTTAGCCTAATTACTTCAGTTAAAGGTTTTCTTCAGTACAGCCATCTCACAAATTAAGTTTATATATCTTGACTACAAAATGTTCCTTTAACTGTTGTGAAATCAGGCAAGTTTTAGAGAATGCTGCCAAAAATAAACTTAGTTTAGAGATGGTGTTTGTTACCTAATGTTGAGTTTCTGTTTAAGATATAATATGTTTGTGCTATATTATTAAAATGTGCTAACATTCTACCACTATCTCAGTTCCACAACAAAAACATAACACTAAATCTTTCCTTGTAGATGTATTGATGTATGCTACAGTTTCTCTTTAGTTTGAATAGGATTGTTGCTAACAGTCTCTAGTCCAACATTTCTACAAAAGAGCATGTTCGTGGGTGGAATGTAAACAACTGTCAACACACCTGTACATTTAAAACTAGTGAAAGCTTCTTGTCTTGTGCTTATAAATGTACCCATGCTGCTCCCAGAATAGAGTGAGTACAGCCCTGGAGGCGGCAGCCAGGGAATGATCAGCAATGATCTTATCTCAGTGAGGTTAAGGATCCTCGTTCATACTCTGTTGGTGTTCTAACTTTAGCTTTGCAGCCCAGAGATCACAGTGCCGGCCAACTGTCCATCATATTGCAGAGTCAGAATACAAGCTTCCTGTTCTAGACTAAGACACCATGTGCACTCACAGGGAATGTGGCTGACAGTTTGCAATGTAACAAAAATTTACTTCCGATAATCTGTCAAAATATGTCAAATAAGTACCAACATTCAAACAAAATGAAACAAAGGGTTTATTGACTTACAAACTGAAATTTTTAACATTACTTACAAATTATATTAACAACCAACAGTGGATTTTCATTCTAAGGTTAAGGAGATTTATAAATGCTGTATTTGCTTGAAAGAAAAAATGAAAATGTGGCATTAATATTAAGTATTAAGTATAGTTTGTTGTATTGTTGTATACTTAATATGTATGATTTTTGTATACCTTGTTTTTGGGTTGTGATATTTTGGATTTGTCATTCTTCTCCTTGACCTTGTAGTTACATTGCATCTACAAGCTTGGCATGTTTCAACAACTCACACTGAAACCTGCTAATGCCCTACACTGTGCCAATCCATGTAACGTAAAAACAGTTAAAATAGGTAAACCATTTACACTGGTAAAGTCATGTGGGGTAAATTCCTTCTTGTTCTTCAGAAAGGTTCATGTTCAGTATAGATAATATCTTAGCTTTGCTTGACCCAACCATAAATAGATTTGAATATCTCATTCTCATGAGATATTCATTAGCCTGCTTAGAAGTTAAACAGGAACGATAAGCAGTCTTAAAAAGTATCAGCAGACCTGCCGTATTTCGTGGCTAAATGAGGTATTATCAGGTTGCCCATATTTACTATCACATCATAACCCCAACCCTGGGCGAATGAAGAATGAATGGCATGCACTTCGTCTGAGCCACATGAAGCCAGTCAACATATATTTCTAAACTGCTGCTAAAGCAACATCACTGGGCAACTTTAAATGCTAACAGTAGAATGCTCACTGCCAATTTTGTTACATCAGTTATCAAATGCCAGTGTTGGCTAGCATCATACTGAGTGATGGGGTAGAAGAAGATTATCCTACCCATCCAGAGAGAGCATAGCCACATGTTCTGTATTGAAGTCATGACCAAGGATCAAACTTGCGATCGCAGACCAATGCTTTAACAGATGTGCCACTAAGTTTTTGCCTAGAGTGGCCATATAGGCTGAGTATCTATCTTACGTCCTAGCTGTCAGTACTTGGCAGCTCCCAGCTCACAACAGGCACAGATTAAGTGTTATAGCACCAGTCTGAATTTATGCTGGATTTTTAAGACCCATGACTCTAGGTTTTGGAACTACGCTGGCATGTTAGATATGCTCAGACACTGGAAATCTTTAAATCCACCATTGAGACCTAATTTTTCTCTATGGCTTTCAATCCAGGGTGAGTCATTATATATTTTTAGCTTTTGGCATATATTCTAGGTTTCTTATTGTTGTGTTTCTTTAAATTATGATGTTAATATTTTATGCTTCTTATTGATGACGTACAGCACTTTGGTCAAGTTTGATTGTTTAAAATGTGGTATATAAATAAACTTTGAGTTGAACTGAGTTTATTCTTCATGTGATCATAAAAGTAACTGTGATCAGCTCATATAGCTGCAATTAGATGACTATGAGATGTGAATATGAATATGTGAGTGGTTACATAGTTATTCATAGTATTTACTGAATGTTACACTTTAAAATGAATATAATACATGATAATGTAGTTTAAGAAAATAATGCAGAGTTATTTTCAATCTGTAAGTCATTAGACAACAGAATTGTATAAACTCTGTAATCTAGCACATTATATTTCAAATGAAACAATTACATTGGAGTTAAAGTGCAGAATACTTTGCATTTTCATGCTGAGATTGTATTTTATTTTAGCTATGGTCTTAGTCCATATTCACAGAGTCAAGTGAACAAAACACTGCATCAAACAACAGATTGCATTGTACAATGTTTGGCCTGTCAGAGATAGCAAGGTCATCAGTTTCCGGTTTAGTCCTGTGAAGAACACATACCAGAAGGCCAGTGCCAGGTTGAACATTACCTACTTATGCTCAATCTCACTGATGAAAGGCGAAGCACAGTCCTCTTCACTCGACACTGTAATTACCAGCACTAAGTGGCGTGGCGTTAATAACGCTGTTTGAAGTGAATAGACCAACCCAAGGGAAGTTAACCCCCTCCCCCAAAACACATCAACTATGGCAGGGTTGCCAGATGTCAATTTTTTGACCCTTTGGGGGACATTGTACATGTTAACATACAGTCATCACATTTAGTAAGTGGGTTTTAAATTGTTAAGCTGATGTTTAAATTCACTATGACAAAAACTTCACTGCTGAAAGAACCAAAAGCGGTTCTTTGGAACAAGTTTTTCCTAAAGAACCTCTCATTGGATGATTCTTTAAAAAATGTTTTGTAAACTAGATGTGCAAGTGAGAAGAACCACTTAAAGGTAAAAGGTTTAGATGTAAAGATTCTAGATTTAAATATTCTATATGACAGGTTCTCGATCAATCAAAACGTTTTAAGGGGCGAAATAACTAAGAAATGAAAACAAACTTCAGAATGAGGGTCTTACTTTCATCCATACTGTTGAGCCCTGAGCATGGCTGCGACTGTAGATTTCTGGGAAATATTCCTCAATTGCGTTTTAAGTTCGGAGGTCACTAGCACTTTACAGAAAAATTAATTAATTAAATAATCTTAATTAATCATGGCACAAAATTTAAAGCACAGATCATTTCAGTTTCACACTGTGAAAAATATCTATCCACAAACAAAACATCATGAAAAGCTGGGTTCAAACATACAGTTCCCTGCTATTGTGACATATACCTGGACGTTTAGATCAGTAGAGAGGTTTGTTACAGTAACAGCACCCTACATGTATAATGGGGGAAAATACAGTTCTCCAGACAAAACTGATGTTTATTTTTTTCTAAGCTGAACCATCACAGAAACCAACCTTGGCTCAATAATTGAAGACCAGCTCAAACCATGAAAAGGGTAAACTGTTACAACAGGTGTTAAATGGGTCACAAGAGTTTTTGTCTGTGTGTTTGCATTAAGACTTTGCCTGTGTATGTATACAAAACACATCCACCTTCTTGTATGCAGCCCTGTATTGCTATTAGCCCTGAAGGGGGCACTCTGATGGCTGGAGCACCACTTTTAAGAAAACCACTTTCAGGTGTACAAGACGCATAATATGAGCAAAATACTAGCATTACCCTAATTCTCCCCCATTATCCTGTGCCACGTTAACCAGCCTAAATGTCTTTTTGCTGATGTAACAACACCAGCTGTCATTATTATTCTCCAAGTGTGTGTAGCTTTCCAAAGATGTTAGTGGCAGTTCAAAAAGAGTAGTAGAGTAGAGTAGTGGTGCTTCATGTTACAACAGGTGTTAAATGGGTCACAAGAGTGTTTGCCTCTGTGTTTGCATTAACACTATGCCTGTATATGTGTAAAATATCCTTACATGTTTATTTGGTGCCTATTAATGGGGTGTAGTGTGTGTCTTGTTTGTGCTTTAAATGGAATCCCCCTCTTTCTCTCTCTCTCTCTGTGTTGGCTGTGTTACTGCCAGTTCAGCTATTAATAGAAAGCGGATGTCTCACTGCTCAGTGATCTGTTTTTGGCAGGTGAAGCGAGCTGAGGGTGATACTGAGGGAGGTTGGTCGGACACTCAGAAACTGGGGTAGGGGGTTGTGATACATTTGTGTGAAAGTATGAGGACTACGTATACAAATACAGTAGGTACAGTATGTACACAAAGTTGTGGGTCTACTCAGGAACATTTCAAAACATACGTGTGTGCATGTGTAGTGGGCACGTGTGTATCTGTGCTCATGCACAAAGCCTGAATGTAGATAAGTTGACAAATTCCCCATCTCCTAGTCTAAAACAAACAGAGAATTGGCACACACACAGATGACTTGTCTCATTCAGGCTGACTCAGCAGTAGTTAGTTCACTCTGCTCCCATTTGCTCTTAGACAGAAATCATGCAGACAATACAGGGAGGGATCCCAGACACGCAAGATAATGTGCCAGCCAGACTCCAGACACATGGATGTGGGTGTGTGTTATAGATGAGGGGTACTGTGATGGCTGGAGGCACACAAGGAAAGAAACCACTTTCAGGTGTACAAGATGCATAATATGAGCAAAATACTAGCATTACCCTAATTCTTCTCCCATCATCCTGTGCCATGTTAACCAGCCTGATCAACTGTTTTTGCCCGTGTAACAAAACCGGCTGTCATTATTTTTCTACAAGTGTGTTTAGCTTTCCTTAGATGTTAGTGGCAGTTCAAAAAGATGCTGTGGCACTTCACTTGACTTGAAAAAAGCACCCTCTTGTTGATGTTAGCATTTTGTGATCGGGGGCCTACGTAGCAGGTAGAATCCAGCTTGACAAACTGGGGAGAAAATTGGGGAAAAAGAAAAACTATTGCTATTAAAGATTGGCCAATAACATTCTGACCAACAGAATTTACTTCAGTTGGTTTACATGAATTCTTTCATTCATCCAAAGCCTTATTTGCATATCACAACTTTCAGTACAACTGCAAATCCAGGTATCTCGATAACAGTTAACAACCAATGCATTGCACAGCACACAGCACAGAGAAATTCCAACCTTTTTAAACATACAAACACTGAAAGAGCGCAGGCATGAGGGTCTCCCTGTCTTAACAGGTGGTCTTCATCTAACCAATCTGACTTTTATTAACCTTCCCTTCCCTCTCTCTCAAAAAAGGAAAAGATTAAGAACTATCCATCCTTCCCTTCCCCCTTTTCTCCCTGTGTCCCTCCAAACAATGTTCTCTTTCACAGAGGCTGCTGAAGGCCCGTAGTCCCTTTCCTTTTGTTAGGGAACCAACTCTTCTTCTTTTTTGCCTAACAACAGAGTTACCTACACACCATTAAGCCAGTCCTCCTTTGATGGCAGCCAGTGAAATACGCCCAAGGCACTGAATAGAGAGAGAGAGGTGGGGTGAGGGAGGAAAAGGAGAAGAAAGAAGGAGGGGAACACACAGAGAGACAGAGAGAGAGAGAGAGAGAGAGAGAGACAGACAGACAGAGAGAGGGAGAGGAAAAAGAGAGGAAAAGAAAAGGAAGGAATTCCACAAAAGATGAAAAAAATCCAGCCCTCCCGAAAAGCACCGGTGTGTTTGATGTTGACATTCACGTTACTTTGTGTGTCTTTTTGTTTCGCTGCATAGATTCTGCAGTTGAAAGAACACAGACAAAATTATCGGGGCTGGGCCGGATGCAAACACAGAGGCTTAATTGTGATAAATGGCAGTAAACAAAAGGCAGAAAGGATGAGGGAGATGTATACATTTACCTTCAGTCTCCAGCCAGGATGTGACAACTAATCTCTTAGCATCAGACTGTTATGGTGGCAGATTTCAATGACACAATGTTTTGGTGCTGTAGAACCGCTATATGTTTATGCACTGCCACAAGTGGGCAGGAGTTGTTGGTGGGGAGAGGAGGGGTAGATGGTAATGAAACATCAGCAAAATAAATTAGTCTTACTTTAAATGAGCCTGAGCTTGTTTTATACTAGAAGTGATGTGGTATAGCAATAAAGCAAAAAATATTTTTAGAAGGCTTATGTGCCATTAATGGCAAGTGGTAAAAACAGACTCGAAGTTAAAGACATAATTATAATATGTATTGGGGAAACACAGCCCCTCCAACATTGAAATATGCTCAAAATGCAAAATGCTCATAGCTAACATAGAGTGAAAGAGAGAAATTAGAATGAAAAAGCATCAGCTCCAACCTCTGGTAACATTCATAACACTGGTAAAATGCTGGTGAAGAACAAAGTCTGGACAGGTGTAGGGTGGGTAACAATAGTGCTGTCTGGTGTGTAACTCTAGCATGTAGGCAATCACTGCAAAGGAAATCTGCAGCCTTGGGGTGTGTTCACTAGAGTAAGTTTTCTGAGGCCGCAGGCTCTGAATACATAGCTTTCTTTATTACAGAAACATCAGGCTGGTACTGAACGCTCACGCCAGTCATTCTTTCAATTCTTATTACTAACTTTTTCCCTTAGTGTCTGTATCTCACTTGTCAAAGGCAAGTTCATACAGACTACAATGAGCTAAGCCTCTGCTACATTCTGCCCTGTTAAGAGAATGAGTTCAAATGTATCCCAAAGCAAAATGTCCACTGACAGACGGAGAGGAGCAATTTCCATTCCGGTTGCACATTAAATGCAATAGGGTCTCATTTTCACCAATGTGAAGAAATGTGAAGTATAATAAAAAAAAAATATATATATATACAAGGAGGAGCATAATAAAAGACTTATTATGCTAGTGCAGTTTCTTAAGTAGGCCATTTGCCAAAAAGATATTTTATATGTGTCCATAAGGAGAGTGGTGTAGATGATTCCCTAAGAAATAAACTCATAAGAAAATAATGAACACTGACGTTTCTTAACTGGTGTCATCTTGATCTAGTTAGATTACCTCTGCCCAAGACTTCTTTCAGTTCATACATTAGGTAGGAGTACTACTAGTTCACTAAAGACAAAGAAAGAAATGACAAAAGAACAATGAGGGCGTTTCATTAATTAATGGCTATAGTGACATGTAACACATCTGA
>JBBPDA010161488.1:0-21769 GCA_037974385.1 Arnoldichthys spilopterus | reverse complement strand
GTGCTGTATATATCACCTCAGTGCTACAAATGCTTTAATTTAAGTGAGCAGACAAGACAATGAAAAATAACAACACAGTGTCAGTCAATTATCCCCTCTGGCAACTGACCACTCCTTCTTTATCACCCACTAAATCACAAAACGCTATGTATTTGCATGTTCAGCACCTATATATATACTTGGTGTTTTACTACCTTGGGATTTTGCTTTCTTTGTATTTTACTATCTACTAGTAAAGTGCTTAGACCTTACTATACTACTTTCACTTTGAAATATCAGTTTTCCTTGGATAAAACAAGCTTGATCAATTAAGCCAAACTATGCAATTGACCGGTAAGCCTCAAGAACTACTTGATAAAAAGTAGTAGGCTTTAGAGGAAAGTCTGAAAGAAAGTGTTATGGGCAGATTTCTGAGTAAATCATGGATATTAATGCTACTTAAACATAGCTGGCCATCATTTCCATGTAATTTAACACACTGAGCATAAATCTTTCATTACAGTGTAATTGTTTTACTAGAGAGCATAATTTGTCCTGCTGATTTGGATATAAGGGTACCCATTGTGCTCATAGTGTTTTCTTAAATGTGGCACATATCAACTTATCAGATAGCAAAGAACATCATGACATATTGTTTGAAGTTCATTGGTATTTTGATAATATATTTTTGCCCTATTACTCACTCACATTTCCCTGTACCATATATGACCCAAGAGAGTGTAAACTTAGCCTAAAAAACATCACTTTGATGTCTTGACAATTTTAAGATGCTTTGATGATCAGCTGTGACCACACTCTAGGTCACTGGGTGATGATGATGAATGATGGCAAAATCACCAACCGCTCACTATAATAATCATTTAGATCTAAAAAACAATCCTCAGAACCCATCGGACCTCCACATTTTTGGTCCAACCCACCCACCCAGCCATTAAAACATTAACAATAGCTAAGCAGTTTGTTACTTCTCTTAATGAAGACACAGTTCTACAAAAGAAAATAACTGATTATTTCTTTAACTGAGAAGAGCTAAAAAAGCTTTTTTTTCCCTGTAAGAACACTTACAAAAGCACCTTTGAGAACTTACATTAAACTCAACCTCTGATCTTTGTTAACGTTCAGAGTTCAGCTGTATGGTTTAACCACCAACAGCTAAATGTGGGTTTCTGATTTGGGTTCATGGCAAAAGGAATTTTTTAATCCAAAACTACTATTCTGAATAAACCCATGCATTGCTGTTGAACCCATTTACTCTCTTGACTGCCAATAAGGCATGTGAATTGGGAGGACAGAAAGAACGTGGTCAGAGTGGTGGAATGGATGGATGGCTAGGATTTACAAGGTTACAGCTTTCAGACTGAGGTGTTGGACAAATCAATAGAACAGCATTTAAAGCTGCTCAGCTGACCCAGGAGAATGCAGGCAGACCAAAGTTCCATTCCAAAGGCCTGGTGAACCCTACGAGCTGTCAAAAACACACCTCTTCATCTTCTTTTTTCACTCTTTCACACATCTGCATATCCTTTTTTTTGCTAGCTCTCTACCTGGGTCACTTTATCCCTCTTACCCTCCCTTCTCCACTAACTGAAAGAAATACACATTCCCAGTCCATGTAAGTACCAATACATTACAATGACATGTTCCTTCAGAGGCTTTCCAAGAGTTTGTTAACGAACAAGAGTCCTTTAGATATGAGATCTCTCTGATTAGGATGAACTAAGGAAGGGCGGGACTGAAAACATGAACACAGAAATTGGGTAGATTCCTTAGATGGAATGAAAAGTGTTTGGTGCAAAGATACATCTACATAGCCTGCAGGTAGCTGATTTAAAAGCAAGATAAGGTCAAATGGGGGGTTTGGAAGGGAACTGTGTGTGTATGCATGAGGGGATAAAACAAAGAGAAACTTGTCTTGTGCATAGAGATTAAAGCCTCACTGTCATCTCTACTAATATCTCCATGACGACAAGACAAAAGAACAGAGAGAGAAGGGGGTGGTTGAGAGGGATATAGGAGAGGAAGACCCCCAACATTCCATACGCCCCTCATACACCGGAGCTTTGTGAGAAGCAGGAATTTCTCTCAGGAATTTGAGGAAAGATGGGAAGAGATGATACCTAAGCAGTTCACCAATGGGCATCCGCTATGACATCACTTTGAAGTTACCTTGATTTCTCATAAAGCAGAAATCATCTAATCTCTTCCCAAAAAAGAACAGCAATATGTTCATTCACACAGGCCAATCAGTGTATACCTTATACAATAGTTCCACAATCTGAAAATTGTGGGGTTATACTTTCTGTGCTTTCTCATCATATGTGGCAAGTAACAATGGTTCCTAAGTATCAACTGTGGTCACTATAATGTCTGCTAAAGCAATTCTTTCACCACAATTAGAAAAAAAGAAAAATAGATGTTTTTGATATCTAACCCCTCAGTCATGTGAACTCTTTGACTGGATTCCATTTGCACTTTTCACTAAATCGAGCTCCAGAGTAATCAGACTGAATCTGATTTTACTTTCTTCTGTAGAATACACTCATCTATGCATACAGACATTTGCAAAAGTTTGAGCACCCTCAGTCAAACTGCCTACAAAAAAAGAAGTACACACTTACTACAGCAAAAACTCAACATATTGTAAAATAAATATATAATTTTCCCTGTGCAAATGTTTAATAAATATGTTTGATGATTTTTCTAATATGCTAAACTCTGAAAATACACAGAAATTTGCATATTTTAGTTTGTTCAAGAAAGAGGATCCCACTGTTAAGTGTTTCCAAATGTTTTTTACTGTTCTAGATCAGCACTTTTCCTCTATGTGGGGTACATAAGCTGTGCTGAGGCATTACACTAATACCAGCTGGTACCAGGTACAAGTTACACAAACTACTAAAGTTTGCTTTAAGTAATAGCAATTTAGAAACCTTTTCCTGAAGTAAGTGCACAAAAATAATATTGTGATAGCTAGAAAGCTTTTGTACAAATTCAGACTTAACAAATAGCATGCTTGATGGCTATCTAGCTAGAGGACAACTCCAGCCCTGCCTATTCTCCATCTTGTGTTTCATTGTTTATTCTCTTACCAGCTACGTGGCATTTGACAGATGCATTTCTGCTTGTATCTAGATGTAGAAAATGCCTTTTGCACTTATGTTGAATATGGTCAAGATCTGTCTATGAGCACCTCTAAAAGCTTAATGTAACATAGCTTTTCAATTTCCTTTATTGAAACACTCCATTTATGATGGAATATATTAATAATATAAGAATGTACATCTGCATTTCTCTACCTTTATAGAAGTTAAACAGCCTTTCGTAACAACTTTCAGTGTTTTGGGATGAAAAAACACTGGAGCTTTTCACTTTGCTGCAAATATGAAACAACACAATGTGCATAATGCAAACATGACTGACCTCAATCACTTAAAGATGGCCTAGATTGTAGGAAAGATGTCTCAGGTAAGTGGACTATTTGTCATCTCTTCTGTTGTGTATTCTAGCAGACGTTTGACGCTAAATTAGAAGCTGGTTTTCTTCCTAATATAAAATTCTGCGGTTCTAACTGTTCTCTACACATTGTGTATTCCTCTCTTAGACACACACACATGCACACACATTCCTAAGAGATCAGGCAATCTCTATGGCAACTCCACCACCCAGCCTTGTCCTACGTATATCATTATGTGGATTAGGTACTACTGCCTAGTTGATAATGAGGGGGATGAGAGTAAAAACTCCCTTCACACACACACACACCACATCCCCCCAACATCCAGACACAGAATTTAAGAGTGATAGAGAAAGCAGTGGTTTAGAATAGAGCTGTGAGGGAAAAGGGCCTTGCTCATGAATGGGAGCTCACACTGATGCCAAGCTCATAAAAAACACATGATTTGTGACTGCCATCCTTGTGGCCCGTTACTATTGAAGTATGCTGTGTATAAATGCCCTTTTTCTAGTCATATAATAGAAGGTCGTGACCGCGACAGAGCCTTTTAAACGAGTATAAATCAATCCACCTACTCTGGTCCTGCTTCCAAATTATGGAGATAGGTGTGAATGCCAAAGTTTAAGAGGAGAAAAGAAATGGTGGGGAAACAATAGTGAGTGAGAGAGAGAGAGTGAGAGAGGGAAGAAAAAGAGAAAGAAAGAGAGAGAGAGTGAGAGCGCGAGAGAGAGAGAGAGAGAGAGAGAGAGAGAGTGAGAGAGAGAGAGAGAGACCTGGCAAGAACATCCAATCACAGGGTTGACCCCAGATCTCTGCAGGCAACGCTGAAGCCTTCTTAGGCAGGATGTAGACAGCTGAAATTGTGAAACCCCACCCACACCATCAATCCCCCACCATACTCCCTATGGGACCTTTACAATGATAATTGGATGCTTTCCTTAGTTACTGCAAAACATTACAGTACAATGACCCCTTCTGCAAGTGGGCCCTACAGGGGGTCAGTTAGAGAGCCACCATATACAGCCAGGGGTAATCTCATACCCCACAGAGTTACATATGGACAAAGATAATGCAGTAGGGCCACACACATTCACAGTGGGACATTTCTATCTCGCCTTCAATTTTAAGCACCCTATTTTAGCTTTGCAGATACCACTGGTGGTGTAATGGTGGCCTTGCCACTGTTGTGGTAAATGGGCTGGGACAGGAAAAAGGCCATTCCACCTTAAAAAAGAGCTTAAAGGAGGAGGAGCATTATGCCCAAGACTTCAAAAAGATCCAGTATAATGCCACCTTCAGTGGGCTTCTGCTGATTCTCAAAGATGTCATGTGCTCCTTTAAGGTTTAATAAACACATATGATTAATATGGTTTTGACGTGGTCAGTATATCCCGGCCTAGTCATGGTATAATGATGCTGCTGATGATATTAACTACACAGAGAACACAAAACAACTGTCAAGCTCAGGTCTTTTCAAAGTGTTTAAATCAAATATTTGATCATGTCTCTTAAACATGCAGAAACGTACGAAAATAAGATTGTATTCATTGTATAGGCTTCTGACAGCAGCTGGTTCAATCCGGATTGTTACGATAGGAGCAGCCAGTCACTGTGGCTTTAATTAGCAGCTCCGAACTTCTCCTAATCCTTCCTGCCACCGAGGAGCAGTGATTAAAATGCCTTCAGATTCGTTTCAGACTTATAGTTAAATGCTTCATATGCACTAAGTTTCAAATACACCTCATTCACATGTGGGATTACGATCCATTCAGCTAAAGGTAAATCTATGACGTCTGCTCAAAGTGGAGGGGGAGCATATTTGACTGTAATAAGACAAAAGCTCATGACCCAATTTATTTTCCCTCCAGCGCTTAAACCTTCTGCATGATCAACCCTTATGCATCAGGCACCTTAGATTTATGTAGATCAGAGATACATACATTTAAAAACATCTGGATCTGCACTTTTACCCTCTGTGGAGTACATAAGCTGTGTTCAGGCATTAGGCTAATACCAACTGGTACCAGGTACATGTAACACAAATCACTAGAAGTTGCCATAACTAATAGCACACAGTTAAAACCTTTAATACAGAAACCTTTTCCAGAAATCTGAGTGCACAAAAATAATCTTGTAATAGCCAGAATGATGGCAGAAAAACTAAAGATTTCCTTTAAATTCAGACTTCTGCATAAATGGCAGTCGTGATGGCTAATGACTTAAGTGGAGTTTTACTACTCTGCAAGATCCACCTCTGCACACAACATCAGACAAACTGGTTGAGGGTTGATTTACAATAGGGGTTCAACATCACAATCCCCATTCATTCTCACTCAAAAGAATTTACATAACTGTAACTGGGCTTTATAAAACAGTTTGTTCTGATGACACTGACTATTATTTTTGATAGCAGCACATTTTTTCTCAATAATTGTATCATTCTGCTGTTCAAAGGTGCAACGTACAACTTGTTTATGCTGAATCTAACCAACACTAATTTTTTCAGCACACACAAAAAACAATGTGCAGATCGCATAATGTTTGACAGCAGGCCTAAATCAAGCTCCAAACCTGCCATTGCCTCTAAGCAAGTTTTCGGTCAGCAGCTGTGATTGCAGAACCACTAAAAAACTGGAAATCGCCAGAAATTAACAGAAACCAATTTGGTTATGATAGACAGGTTATGAAATGCTTTACAGGTGAGATCAATGAAGTGACAGACAATTCACTGATAATTGACTACATAAAGTCACTTTCGAGATCTACCTGAAAAAAAAAACGTCTTGAGTGGATTCAGTTTAGAATGCTCAGAAGCTCAGAATGCTTTCACGTTGGACTTTCACAAATTAACATTCAAGCTCTGGAAAAGATCTAAATCTTAAGAGTTTTCAACATGTTCTTTGCTTTACCATTCCATCATGACAGAAGATTGGACTGTCTGACTGGCTAATGGTAAGTTATTCCTTATACCCTAAATATCCATACTTTCAGTAGTATGTGTTTAACATTTATTCATATCTGTAACTGCTAGAACTATCGAGCATCGAAATATCTTTGCGGTACAGACCAAAAAATCCATGTCATTCAATGCCAAACTTCAATACATAGGAAGTCAGTCTTTCTGCATCTGTGAACAAATAGGGTTTGTTACAAACCCTAGACTCTTCATAAATTAATATGTAATTTGTAATTTGACTAATTTTACAAATTATCTTTGAGTACTAAATGTAATGTGCCAAGACTGCCAATTCACAAAGCCTTGCATTAATAAATATTAGTATTATTAAACTGATTTTGATCAAAAAGCAATTAACTTTTCAGTACCATCATAAATTACAATCTATAAGCATGTTATTAACATTGGTGCTTCTTAATTAACATGCAGTCTGTTGAAGTCAGTAAATACACCTGCTTCTAGCACCTTACATATTTCTGGTTTAAGCCAAACACACTTTCAGCATAATGCCTAGTAAATCGGGTACAGCTTGCATCCTTGGTTCCCTCCCAGTCAAGAGTTGCTGACAGGTCAAATGCCCTGGCCTGACTGAACGACCCTTCAGGCCTCTTGCATTTACAGTGCAAAAGTGAAGAACTCTCTCTCTCCAGGATTTTGCAAGGGCCTCTTACTTGTAGAGGCTTACAGGCGGATTTGGGACAAAATGTGCAAGGCTCTACATTGTGCCCCCCAATCTGGGTTTCTCTCTGGAATGTCAGAAGCAGAAGTAGCGTATGTACGGCTGCATGCGTTGTGTGAATAGCTCTGAAAGGCAATGACCTGGAATTCTACCTATTCACTGTTCCAGGCTTTACCATGAACTGTCACACAGCTACTATTGCAGACATGCAGTTGACCATCATCCCAAAACATTGCCCTTTCGTCCAACAAAAGGGCTGTCATCGAGAATTATCCAATGCAAGAAGCAAACGAAATTCTCTGAACAAAATTCCTGAAAGGATGGGAAACCAAAGTGGTTGTATTTTCCTTGTCACCTGGAAACATTCTTTTCATGCTTGCTGTGAGCTGCTGATTAATGTGCACTTGGCACCTCAACATGTTTCTTCTCACAGGCCACATATATTCCAGTGGCCAAGCACTGACCTCTTTTACCTCCTTGAAGAGGTCTGATCAATTGGAACCCATTTCGCTAAATAGCACAAAAAAGATATATGTAATTACACATAAATTCTCTATCTAGTAAATGCTCAGTGTAAAGTTTGTAAGCGTCACTGCAAGTCTAAAAGTGGAAATCTATGGGAGCAGTTGAGCAGTCTACAAACCTACTGTATAGAGTCATTACTGTCATTTTGCACTTTTAGAAAAATTATTGTACAAGCAACATAAATATATCCGTAAAGGTCCTTAAGGTCAAATTGTGTACCTTTAATTTGTTTAAATAAGCACTAAATTCATTTTCCTGAGGCCATTTCCAGAAAAGTTGGAAAAAATTTTTTTTCAAAATAAAATAGGGATCATTAAAATACAGCATACATTTAAATACCAAAATAAAAAGTCTGTATTCAAGACTGGAAGTAGGGAGTGAAAGCTGTAAACATGACACAATTTTGTTCCCTTGACAGTGTTTGTACCCTTAATAAAGCTTGTTTCAACAATGAATTCTGAGGGCTAACTAAGCACCTTCTGCTTAATGATGAGTACAGTTATTGACTGCCAGCTCAGAGAAGCAAGCTTATGCAATGTTTTCAAGTAATGCTGGCCTCTGCTGCTGAATTTCCAATGTAAGAAAAGTACTGCAATATAATGAGAGCGGGTGCATTCAACTGGATACAGGAGGGCTGTATCAACAAGAACAACCCAAATTTAAAAATTTTCCATTAAGTGAAGCTGAACAGTTCCACTCTTTACATTAGTGTGTAATAAGTTAGTTGCTCTTTATGACACATATCAAATAGTAGCAGACTGTCCACTTCCCACCCTTACTGTCTTCTCATAGTTTCTCTGAGGTTTCCCCAGGTCCATGTGAGATTTGCCCTCTCTTGACCTCATGAGAACTGTGGGAAATAGAAGCAGTCACTACAGAGGTATGCTTGGCCACACATGAGGAGTGTGTGAGCCAGGCTTGTTTAATAAACTCCTTGTACTTCTGTCAGATATCATTTTTGTCGAAAACATACTAGTTCTAGTTCTGGTTATGTAATGTTTTGCTTTGCCAAAACAACTTTTTAGCATTGCTGTTACAGAGAATGATAGAGAGAAGTTAAAATGCCACAGTGGCCTTTCCTCTCACCAAAGTGGGAAATGCTGGTGAAATATGGCCGCCTACTATGACACACTGTGACTCTTTGGCTGCCTGCACAATCCCCCTGACAACATGGAATGTACATACACACAAACACTACAGTTACTACATTTACTGCATTTCCCACAACCATCAGTGTTAATGCATCCGCGCTAAACCCTTCTTAACCATTGCTACAGATCAGAAATAACCGAAAGCTAGGTGTGTGGGTAAACTGCCTCTCCTTGCATTTTGTACATCGATTGTTACACAGTGCAAAATGCTACAAGTAAAATCTTAAATAAGTTCTAAATGTGTAAAGCAGGTCAGTTCTCTGGTGAGAGTTCTGTGATGCAAAACATAACAACTGCAATCTTTTGTTCTTCTGCCAAAGATATACAGTTGCATAAACTAAAAGGAAATAGCAGTAACACTTTGTTAAAACATGACAAAAATGAGCAAAACATGAATTAGGAGAAAAAGTAACACTTTAAAAATGAATGGGACAACATCTATGTTTTTTAAACTCCAGCAATTGGTTTCCTCAGTTCCCAAATGTTTACAAAGTTAAAAGAAGTTTTAAAGCCCTTGTCCCAACATTTGTCCCATAATTACTATCGAGCTATACATAAGTCCACTCCTGATACAGGACAAAAATGTCAATACTTTTATGGTCAAAGAGCACAACTGCCCACTGTGTATACTTTCCAGTTAAGTTTGTATTGTTTGCTGAAATTTTCACTGATTTAGGAGTTACCCCCGTTAGTAAGAGACTTTCTCCGTGGCTGTGGAGTTTTCCTCTGACTGACTGAGGCTCCCCTTTCTGAGGGTTTTCTTTACTGCCTTCAATATCTCTCAGATAACATGCATGAGTTGTTATATAAGAATAACAGAGCTACCTATACCTTCTTACTCCGACAATGATCCTCTCGCCAGGGTTTCTCATTTTATTCTGGGTACTATGCACAATCACCTCCATCTTCAGCAATGTGTTGAGAGAAATGGCTTGAGATGCATAACACATTGATCAACAGCCTTGTGTTGGCCAGTAGTGATCAAGCCCGTTCATGTCCTTGCAAAACTGACAGTTATGAATTAACTGAAAATTCATCACTTGCAGTTATTTAAAAATAAGCTTACAAAACACAATATGGTGTTTTGAGTGTTGCAAAATGTTTGAAAGGTTTCACACCCATGTTCAATGAACCTACACATAGACGTCAGTATGGGTATGTTTTTTTACTTTTGTTATTCCTATTATGACAGCCCCATGGTCTTCAATAGAATGTCTCAATCTCTCCTTGTCTCTGCTGTTTCTTCTCTTTGGACTGGTATGTTGGGTTATGTACAACATGTTTCTGCAAAGGCACCTGTCAACAGTGGAAAAAAACCCTCTGTAGAGCAGAATATGTGTAAATATGACTTGCCTAATTGCTGTGTAAAAAAATAACATAAAGGAAGTAAAGGAGAAAGAGAACGATTTTGTTTTTTCTGAGAATATGCCACCATCAACATCAAACAGCTGCCTTCAGCTTGTTGTTCTATGTCATTTCTCCTTCAGCAAAGCTGGTGTGCCCATGAATACCACAGAGGGGGTCTGCAGGAACCAAGAAGCCTCTTTGATGTCACCTCCTCGTTCTGGGTTCTCTCTGTTCTTGGAAAAAGCTTTAACAGAATAGGCTAATGAGACCAGATCAGACAGATCAGATCTCTGATGATGCAAAAGCTTCAAGACGACCTTTGGAATCATTAAAGGTGCCATACTTACACATAATCTTTCTGAACCTCTAATTAGCCGCTTCTTCAGAAGTTTCAATTCTTTTCTCTTTAGCTCATTAATCTTTTACTCTGCCTGAGGAACAGCTAGTTTCAATAACTACTTTGCTAGTTCAAGTAACTATAAAAGGCAACTGAACTGTTTTCCTGTTTATGTGTTTTTACTCTCTCTAAATGACACAAACAAAACTGCATGAAACTATATTAATTTTTGCCTGTTAAATAATGTTCTTTGTTTATATATATATCCAGGTTAAGCATTGTTGCCTGGTCACGATTTAAACACAGAGGGAAGATAGTGAGCTGCTGAACTATGAGAGTTCCTCTGGGAAAGATGTAAAGCACACTTGCTTCATGCAGTATTCTATTAGCCTGCCATTTCTTAAATCATTATAACAGTAACACTGCAAGAGAGAACACTTAAAGAGTTGTTAAACAGCAGCCTGCCTCTCAGATTTGATAGAGAAGTACAATCACACATAAGCCATCAAACTTTATTTATGAGGCCTTACTTGGGGGTACACCCTGTTGAGTCCTTGCCTTAGAGATACGCTATGCTGGTCTGTTTGAAGATATGAAGGTAAGGGGCTCTTTCTTCAGGCTTTATTTTGGCTTTGGGGTCTTGGGCAGTGTAAAACTGTTTAGACTTGCTGTGCAGTTATCTGTTATGGGTTATGTTTTCTGGGGCTGTGTTTCGCCCGGATGCGTCTCAGGCATGTAAAGTTGATGATGATGCGATGGGGCCCATGCCTAAAGCCCACAAGCCCTTGTCAAATAACTGAGCATCACTCAGCAGCCTATCAGCCTGTATCACTGTGTGTGTGTTTGTCCTCATCAGTATAGACAAGGTATACAAAGTAATCCAGACATCCCTTTTCCTGAATGTCTGTCTGTTTTTCTCTTCAGTACAAATGTCCAGAAATTATAAATGTACTGAAGGATGATGCACATAGGGCAGGAGAGACCCATCTCACGCAATCCCCTGGTATGACAATCACTTTTCACAATTTTTGCCAGGTGAAAACAGCATATCAGGCATCTAAAGTTCTGCATACTTAATTGCATATTGTCAGTTTCTGAGCTATGTCAGCCATGAAGGCATTTAACCATCAACACTGGGAGGGCGAAAGCTGGCATTTGTTTCCTCAGAGCCAGGCGAAGTCTATCTTTTCAAACTGTTGCTAATGCAGCTTCACTGGAGAGGCTAACACACTTCAAGTAAACGCTAACTGCCAATTCTGGTACATCAGCTATCAGATGCCACTCATGAATGATGGGGGTACAGGTGATGCTGTTGTCTATTGTGATTTATTAGAGTATTCTATTTGCATACCAGGTGCTGTCTCAAGAAAATAAAAGCTTTAAACAACTCTGAGTTAACTTTGCTTCAAATGCAATGTCAGTATTTATATAAAAAGTCATTCAACACTTAAACCCCAAGGTGCAGCATAGGTGTTTGGAACCTGCAAGGCGTGTCAATCCACAAGATCTCTCCAGTAAACTAAGTGAAGCAATAGCTGGATGGCACAAAAGAGAAGACATATTTAGGAATATACTCAAGAAAGAAAAACACGTAAACCTTTACCAACATCTTCATCAGAGTACTTGGATAACAACCACCCAACTGCACTCTTCTATCTTTGTCTCTCACTTTCTTCCTTCTTTATCCTTCCGAATTCCTCTCTTGTTCTAGAAGCCCACATCAGTCACCTCCCCCACATACACAAGCACACACCTATTTTAAAGGCAAGATCAGACCTTTAGATTCCACACCCCTCAACCCCTAACAACAACAAAACCCTCCTCCCAGTACCCATCCCCAAACTGTGTAAAATATATTTTTTGTTCTAAAATGTTATTCACTGACCCATGTTTCACTTAACTCACGTGACTGCACACATGAATCAAACTCTGTATTGATGAACCGATTATTGATATAACCATTTAGCTGCTCATTATTCTGTTTCTTGGCAAACATAGCCTACTATTAATAACATAATAATAATTATTTATTGATATTGCTGTACTTTAAATATTGCTTATAGCCATCATTTTATAAATAAAAATTGGCATGCACTGCAGTGATTTTACCATGGTTATGTGGTTTCATACTGTTTTACAATCGTCCTAAAAAACCTTTTACCTAGTAAATGTAAATGTCACTGCAACATAAACATTTCTTGACTTGCTGCTCTATTAATGCTGTATTGATGACTTATTAATGACATGAGAATAGAGTAAGTAGTAAAAGTAGCAACTCAGTGGAGTTGCAGCGTAATCCAGGGAACTTATTTTGGGACTGTGGCTCAGCACACAATAAATTACTGCCTTTAGAAGGGAATAGAAAAGAAAAAAATAGAATAGAAAAGAAAAAAATAGAATAGTGTAGAAAAGAATAGAAAACAATAGAATAGAATAGAATAGAATAGAACAGAATAGAATAGAACAGAACAGAACTGAACAGAATAGAATAGAGTAGAATGGAATAGAATAGAATAGAAAAGAATAGAATGGAACAGAACAGAATGGAACAGAACAGAACTGAATAGAACAGAACAGAACTGAACAGAAGAGAATAGAATAGAATAGAGTAGAATAGAATAGAATAGAATAGAATAGAATAGAAAAGAATAGAATAGAACAGAACAGAATGGAATGGAATCGAATAGAAATAATGAGGCGTTAGATCTGAGGCATTTCGCTTGAAGGGTAGTGTCCTTGCATCACCTCTTCTTCTCTAGAATTTAAAAACCATATGGTTTATATCAAGCAGCTTATTCATGTCCCTCCTAACATAAATACTACACAATCATAGCACACAGTTGTCACAAAAGACATGTGTGGAATTAAAATAAGCTCAACAAAAGTGCACATGTGATGATCTGGTATAGTCCTAAGGACAAATATAGAGAAAGATTAACTAACATGGGTAGACGAAAGGGGGAGTAAACAGGATAATGTTTCTAATATTGTCTTCTGAAACACACCAGGAATGCATCGTCTACAAACGCAGACAGAAAGGCAACCAGAGAGGGGGAGAGGGGCACAGTTAGTGAAAGTGACACAGCAGTACATGAAGGAAGACTTATTAATATCTTCCCTTGAAATGCATTGCCACCAAAAGTAAATGTTGGGGGCACTGGGGTGGTAAGATCAGTTGCTGAAACCTATGATGGGTTGGGGCCTACCCTTCATCTGTCCCATACAGTGGCTCCTAGAGCAAGGCCGATGTATGCACTGAAGAACTTGGCTGGCCAGTGTGAAGGCAGGACTTGAAAGCTACAGCAATATCGCAGGCAAATGTCAAGGAAGAGGATGACCAAGTGAGAGTGGATGTGGAGAGGCATAAAGATCACTTGAGTAAGGGTTGGTGGGGGCTGAGTTTTATGGGAATATTAACAATCTCTAAATACCCTATATGGGAAGTTGCCATGTAAATATTACTTGAAGCATGTCTTAGACAGTGAAATGTTTAATCTGCTAAAACACAGGCTCTTGGAATAAATGGTCTCTTTACCACTAAGCCTTTTAGTATTGAGGCTGATCAAATAAAGTATTTGTATATTAACTAAGTGCATTTACTGAAATGTATGAAATTTTTGAACATGTACAGTATATCATCATTTCTTATGAGGAAAACATGTACATGGAGGGAAAAGTGACACCTGCCTAAAGAGCAGGCAGCAGTGTTAACACTACGGCAGGCAGGTGAAAACTGAACATATATAATAGTTGATGTGATTAACTCATTTTAATATGACCCATTTCCCAGTGGAGATCACTTACTTCCAACAGTGCAGGAGAAAATCCTTGATGATTTATGATAATGGGAAACGACTACGCTCCAAAACTACCATTTAAGGCTTTCAAGTAAAATTATAGTCCAGATGTTTTTTCTCATGATAAAACATTCTGGCATGTTTCAGACTCGTCTGGGATTATTTATACACCAACACCTGCACATACATATACTGCTTTATAGTTTTCTTGTCTATAGTTGAAATATGTGATGTTTCACATAATACATGCATATTATCACTGTCTAAACAAACACTTACAAGAGAAGGAGATTTATTTTCATATTTTATAACGGCTGATTATTATTCATGCATGTAATTTTGGATCATTTCTACTGAAAAATTCATTAAGTCATTTACCTGATGTTAAAAAATGAGAAAACAAAGAGAAGACCATTGACTTCTTAATGCAAAGATAGAAGAGTTAAGCCAGCAGCCCATCACCCTGCCCTCTGTAGCTGGAAACTGAACTAAAGGTAAATTAGCAGCTGTCTGTGTCATTAATTCAAAAAAGCAATGACAATTTGATTAAAAAAATTTAAGTGATAAGAATGAAATTTCACTTTTATAATGTAAAGCCTCCTACAACTCCCTTGCACCCAAACAGAAAAAGATTACAAACAACCAACAGATTCAGACATAGGCATCTGATGTTGCAGTCTAGTCTCATAAAATAATTGTGTTTATGTTTTGGTAATGTTAACATAATTAGGTAGTTAAATACATCCCCAGAGCTATCTCATGGGGTGTGTTCTGCAGCCAAATTTTGGATGTTGGGTGGGATAATCCTATGGATTTTGGGTGGGATAATCCTTTAATTGCAAGTAGCATACAAAGCTGTAACAAATATTTGTTAGTCAGACCCAAGCTTGATATTAGTTAAATGCTTGAGAGAAATCTCCCACATGCAACTATATTATGTCTTTACATGACTACAGGATATAAATACAAAGAATTTCCTTCTTTCTTTCAATTTATCTTTCTTTCTTTCAATAGGACAAGTTAGACATCAGTTAAAAACTGCACAATGGCAGAGAGGCCTATACTACAGCAAGGCTAAGATTCTAATGTAAGTATCCCAGACAACCACTGACCCCAAAAAGACATTAAGCCATCCCAACTTAATCATGAGACATTACAACTTGCTGACATTACAACAGTGATCTGCCGTAGAGCTTTGACATTTGATTTGTTTACACCATGCACAATCCTGTCATTTCTCTATACCAACCCAGTAATGACAGAAATCACCATTTATGCCCACATGCTTGTGCATGGCGTGTGTCTGAAACACTCACTGCCAGATGTTTGAAAGCACCGAAGCACACAGCTGGCCCATTTGGTCTCTGATGGTGACCTTAGGAAATGGAGCTGAACAGGCCACCCGCTATGAGAGCCGTCCTTCATCACCACTGCAGGAAACCACCACTCAGCAGTGGAGAGAAACTATGGCTTCAAAGCCCAAGTAGGGAGCCAGACAAGGACCCGAGCAGCAGACAAAACCAAAGGGGTCAGTAGCAGTGTTGGACTACTGCTGAGGCCCAAAAGAGTCATGAAAGGAGGTCAGCTCAATCACCATCACTGTAGGAAATTCATTAGAGCAAAGAAAAATGAAGCACTTCCATTGGAGAAGCAGTAAATGTCAATAGCAGAAGCTAGAGGTCCAGGGAGGATTTAGAGGATTATGGTAAATGAGACACACGCCTTTGAAGCAGTTCGATAGACCGTTAAGCTAGTACTAGTAACAAATACGTTTCTCTTTAGCCAAAGGTGATGCACTCCTAAGTTGTGACAATTACCCTTAAATGTCATCTCCCTCAGGGACACAGGAGCAAAACAAACAGACTAGTAAAAGGAAATGGGTACATACTTAATGTCTGTTGGGGATGTTAATCTCTTAAACTCAATGCACATTGTCAAAAATTCAAGGCTTATTATGCACTAACCAAGTTATTCAGTAACCAATATTATTGAACTATGTGAAATATGTGAAAATACTTTAAAAGGCCTGTAGTTATGATAGTGAGGTCTGAAACTGCCAATGGTTCCTTTGAGTTCACAGGGTTAATGAGCAGCCAATCAACTAAAGCCGTGACCCACCGGTCAAGAGTCACTGGACATGATCTTACAGGTGCAATCATTCATGTAAAGAATAAGGCCTAGAGGGGGATAACACACATTGTTGACTCTTTGTTGGCAATGTAAACATGTGGCCAAAGGAATAAAAGGACCAACGTACATTTGCAATGTCTGTGTCAGTAGTTACACATCCCATTCCTCACAGATAACCAACTGTTTACAGTTACTTTTAACAGTGAAGTGCTGATGCACTTTACAGAACTCATAAGACATTTTTGCATCACCTAATTATGTGTGTAACAAGATGATTTTTTGCTGTAGCTGTTACATCACATTGTATTTAAAAACCCCTTTCATTCACTGCAATTCTGTATTACTGAAGTATTAAAGTATAGAAAATAAGATTTTGTGCACATGTACTAGACATATTTATGTTAATGTAATGTATGTGTAATTCATGTCTAAAAAAGTCAGTCTCAAGGCTGTAAACTTGGCAGTGTGTTTATAGCTGTGGAAAGTATTTCCAGGCTGACTGTATACACTTAGTTCTATGTAAACACTCTATGCTAAACAACTTCCAACACCATAAAAGAGTTGGATATGACAGTCATACAGGACCTCCCTCACTGTTGTACAAACATATGAACATTATCTATGTTGAATAAAGCTCTTTTAGACAAACTGCCTCAGAATCATACTTACAATATCTTATTGTCTGGCTGCTTCCAGTCTCAACTCTCAAATGGTGCACTACACATCAGAAGTGGGATAGGCCCAGGCCCTTGGGAGGCACTGGATTTAGTTTAATGATCTTTGCTCTGTTCAATAATAAGTACATGCCAGAATCATGATACCATCTCTGTGGAGACAATAGGGAGGTACAGAGGTTGATTTTGAGGAAATACCTCAGACCATCTACCTCAGGCCCATTACTCCTACTCCTCTGGTGAAATGCTGGTGGTAACATGAAAGAGATCCATAAAACAGATAAGAAGCATGGTGAATAGACTGTAAAACGTTACACATGTGTAACTCTTCTGACCCAAAATAGAACCAGAAATAACCATGAACAGAAACTGAGCTCTACATTTCAACTGTCTTTAAAATGCAACAGAGAAATCTAATTAGCTACATGAAAAAAAGCTGAAATATCAAAATTTCTAAAATTAAATATCTCTATATATTTTTTAAAGGCTTCCCATGTTTCTTACTTTTCAGTTTGTTTTTTACAGTGGTGGAAAATTGTTCAACTGTTTTCCAGGTTTTCCAGGACATGTGTGAACCCTGGCATTGCTGAAAGCTTTGAGTTGAATTTCAGCAAAACTCCAGGTTTAGATTTACAACCTTACTTTCCCTCTCGCACTCCTGTCGATGACATCATCTTAATGACATGATTTATGATTTCTATTGCTGCCTCATTTTCACCTGCCTAGAAGGGTAGTGGAGAACAGGTGAGCAGGGCAGGTAAGACAATCGTATTTATAGCTAAGAGAGGTGACTCAAAGGTCAGTGAAACATTTTTGCATTCTACATTCAGAGTAAGATGAAACAAAATACTGTGGAAGTATAAAAAGGCTGGTAAAAAAAACAGCTTTACACAGGAGAAACAGCAAGAGGTGTTCATGAAGGAGACTGAGACAGGAGAGCGTCAGGTAACTGCTGAACTCCCTCTTTTAGGAGGTGGGGGAGAGAGATAAAGGGAATGTGCAGGTGAGCTTTAGTCGATTGCTGAAGGTCGCAGACTAAGCTGAGGCCTGCCTCTGTCACACATCTTAGAATGCCATCATAGGAATACCATCACGGGAATGTGTGTCTGCAGGGTCTGAATCCTACAGGGGGGAAACGCCTTACTGCTCTCATTCCTGCTGAAAACCCCTCAGAAACCCTGCTTACTTCTTAACACAATGTAGGTGCTTAAATTTTATAGACTTCACTGAAACTTTGACTCACCTGGTCATTATGTTTTACTGACAAAATCAGCTAAAGTAATAATAATGGTTTAAAAAGTAAGTTTGTACCATAACATTATAATAAAACAGCATATAATGTTTTCAGCACTACTTTACAACACTGTATAGATTATTTAAGCTAAAATGTCCAGTCAGAAAAATAGGTATGTCCACATTCATATGTAATACAGTAGTACATCCAATAATTTTAATACACACACAGTAAGTGCAAAAACACATTTTTGATCCTTCAAGAATAAGACAGGAGGTGATTTACACAAAGAAAGTTCATTAAAAATATGTCTTGGGTGAATCTTGACAAACTTTTAAAAAATCACTTAGCCGGAAGAAACAGCACACTGAAAAATCGTGTACATTTATAACAGATATACAGCAGTCATTACGGTATTCCTCAAATGCCAGATGTTTGTCTCTGAATATTGTAGTGATGGGGTGAAGCTTTGTTTTGTTCACTTGCTTCTGTGCTTTTACAATTAATTGTACTTGATTATTATTTCTGTTTATTTCTACCCCAATGTTAAAGACTTTGGACAAAAACATTGTTTTTTTAGCCTCATAATTTTTACTAAATTTAGCCCGACTTTCTCTGGTGGATCTTATATGCTCATTAGAGTATACTGTGCAAACTTGTGGCATAAGAAAACAGTAAGGATTATAGAAATTCATGTAAAAGATTATAAGTTGATAAACTGTCTGATAATATCATTTACAATGACCAACTTTGTATTTAATAAAAAAATAATTGACAGCATAAGCATTTTCACTAGTGGTCTCAGACTTGAAGTGCCAATCCATAAAGCCACTATAGCATTTTTTTACTTACCTGAAGACACCAAACTTTCTTAGTGAGACAATAAAACATGCACCATGAGCCGAACTGTAGACTGTTGAACCGCAGTATAACTTTTGGTTCTGAAATGTTACATCACTGTACCACAAACCTATGTTTAACGCACATAGCATTCTGCATTTTGTTATGGTGTTTTACATTTCAGCTAACTAGTTTATGTTGAACAAGTTTCACCATTATAAAAGTATACTGTCAGTCAGTGACAAAGCAGGAATACAGTAGAAATATTAGGCTGGTACCACCAGTTTATAAACACAGACATGATTGTCTCAGTAGGATTAAACTCTTTAAGTCTCTTCTACTACCCCGTTGGTTTAAGCACAGTAACCATTTATTACTGTAGAAATCCATGTAGTAAATGTCTAAAATGTTATACAAAATGTTTACAATGTAGAGACATTTAATTTCACTGTTTAAGTAGGAAGCTTTAGTTATTATACAAATTAAATAAACTTTTCTTTAGCTTTCATTGTGTAACCTGTCACAACAGCTGAACTGTTACACATTATGACACACAAAAGGTTAATGAAACCCATCTCTCATCTATGTTGTGTCATACATGTGATAAACTCAAGCAAGTGCAACAGAAAGAACCATAGAGGGCACATTTCACTTCATTTTAGTACCAAATTCCACCCACACAGCCTTTACATCAGTTGGTCTGGCAACAGATTCAGTAAAGCTCCAGTACTAAGCAGTGAAGGAGAGGAAGGTAAAGGTGGATGGAAAACCAGAGGGATTTTAAATGACAGGGCAACATGTAATGACACATCAATGCAGAATGTTACAATGCACTGTTGATGAAGGTGTCATGCCTTTTCCATTTACAAGAGCATTCAAAAGGTTTTATCTGAGGTAGTGCAGTGCTGTGGTCTACTGCATTACCAAAAAACAGTACTTTTTTAATATAAACCTGTGTGTATAAACATATATTAAAACATATTCCAACAGGTGACAGGTACTGCTGCTTTTTCGAATGTAATTTCAATGCAGCAAATTTCTTGTAAAAGCTTTCATACATATTTATCCAGATTTACATCAGTTGTCTTGAAAGGCTCATGTAGCCTTATGAATGCTATCCTTCTGAACTATTGCAACTTTAAACTTTTTCCCAGGTCCACTTTTTCACAGTGAAGCAATGTGTGTTTTGTCGGATGTTTAGCAGAGCACAGCTCTGGCTGGCTGTTGACACAAAAGAAGACCTTCCAATAATCCTGTTTTCTCTCTTTTCTGCCATCATTCCTCAGCTCTACAGAGTTGTTCTCTCTTGACTTAAAGCCTTAACAAGGCTGTTTTTTTGTGGTGAAAAACTTCCACACACTATCAGTGCCTGGAGAATGACAAGTATCCAGCTTGTTTCTTGATTCAGAATGTTTTAATATCAGATGCACATTCGCATCCCTCAGTAAAGCTCAAGTCTTCTCAGGAAACCTACATTCCTGTATTTCCAAAACATTAAACACTGTGATAACTCAGCTGTTGACGCATGTTAGATTTCCATCAAAGCTAATGCTGTTTCTTCCTTCTCTAGTCCATCTCTTGTGCATGATTTGACTGTACTTTTACTTTGACCACATGATGAGGGAGAGCATAAGTGTGAGAGGTTCTGCATATGCATAAATGTATGAGTGTGTGTGTGTATTTTGGGTATATCTTCTAAAATTAAAGTTGTCTAAAGTTAAACAGACTGAAATGTCAAGGCGGTTCGGTGAGATTTATACCTGTGTTGTACTAATTCTAGCAGTACACTGTTATAAGAGATGTCTTGCAGGAGACTGAGTGGCTTGTAAAACCACTGAATTTGTAAATTAAGCGAGAATAATTTATTGGTTTGACAGTAATTACTTGTCATTGTGAACACACCACAGCACAGCATACAGTGGCACACAACAAAATGTGACCTCTGCATGTAACCCATCTGTGTAGGAGCAGTGGACAGCTGACCAGGGAGCAGTGCTTGTAGACAGTACCTTCAGGTCACAAGGGTAACTCCCTAACCGCTACACCTTAACCCTCTCAGCAGCTGCCTGGAAAGAGACTTTGTAGATTCAGAGAAGAGCCCTGACTTTGCCTTAGAGCCAACATACTGTGTAGTACAAGATTAAAAACATGAGCACACTGTCTGTTCTCAAGAGACATGCAGGAGAAGGACTGTCTGCTGATGCTGATTTTCATAAAATTATAAGATAGTGTTACTATATTCTTCTCACAAGAAAAATGTGTAATGCTAATGTAACTATAAAAAAGTTTCCTTTCAAACATTCTATTGTATCTTATAACCCTATGGCCTACTTTCCCTAATGCCCTCCCATAGTATATTTCATGACTACCAAAAGAAAAGTGGGGAGGGGGGGACTGAGCCTGCTGAGGTTGTGATTTCTGCAGTATCTTATCCTTGCTCATTAAAACCAAAATGTCAGGGAGGCCCCCTATAAAAAGGAAGAAAGGCCATAAACATTCTTTTTACTGATTAATGCTCTATCTAGTCTAGAAGAGCATAGCCATTTATGGGGAAAGCAGAGAGAGAGAGTGAGACAGAGAGAGAGAGAGAGAGAGAGAGAGAGAGAGAGAGAGAGAGAGAGAGAGAGAGAGAGAGAGAGAGAGAG
>JBBPDA010161459.1:0-18382 GCA_037974385.1 Arnoldichthys spilopterus | reverse complement strand
GGTCAACTTCATTTCATTTGTAAATATACATCCTTTCCTGTCATTCAGACCTGCAACACATTCCAAAAAAGTTGGGAAAGGAGCAATTTAGGGCTGGTAATGAGGTAATTTGGTTAGTACATAGTACCACATAGTACATAGGGATTTTGGAGGAAGAGGGTACGGGTACTTGACTAGTCTGACTGCAGTCCTGACCTGTCTCCAACAGAAAATGTGTGGCATATTTTGAAGCTCAAATGCGACAAGAAGACCCCGTACTGTTGCCCACCTTAAGACTTGTTTGCAGGAAGAATAGGACAAAATTACAGTTAGACTAAGAACATGACTAGGAAAAAAATGACACCTAAACATTACACTGAGACAGGGTATGCACATTCACAGGGACTGGGACAGGAACAAGACAGAACAAGGGAACCACAACTGGTGTGATAATAAGAGGCACAAACACAAGGACAACTATGGGGCTGAGAATACATGTACTGGGCACACTGAGACTGTGAGTACCAAGGCTGAGAGTCCTTGGCAGCTACCTTGAAGTTGACAGCTACCTTTTTCTAGTCCCAAATGTCCTCCTCTCTGTGCGAATGCTGCTTTCCTCCGAAACCGCAGCAGGTGGTTCCAGAGTTGAACTGCTCTCCTCCAGAGCAGCAGGTGGCACCAGGAACAATCTGCTCTCCTCCAGAGCACCAGGTGGCGCCAAGGACGATCTGCTCTCCTTTCATTTAAATGAAAATAATATAAAGAACCATAGAAGGACTAAGGAAATAAACCCAAACTTAAAAAAAACCAAAACACGTAACTATAACAGGGTTAGATAACACAGCAGGGTAGACACTTGTAGGGACAACAGCTGGGTGATAACAACAGTGAACAGACAACAACTGAGACAAACACAGGAGGTTAGGTAGGACACACAAATGAGGAACACCTGACAAGGGAGGAGACTAAGTAAACAATGGGCAGGTGTGCAAGGCATGAGTAAACATAAACAGGAGACCAGGGAAGCACATGGTGAACCAAAACCAAACATGGACAGGAACATGTGGCACGCACAGATGTCACAATCTCATGGAATTTTGTGTGATAGGCCCCTGGTGAGACCACAACCCTGTGGCCTTCAGTAAAAAAGCCAATGTAGTAAATGTACTACATTGAATGGCACTATGAGAAATGGGACACCCCACAATCTTGAGGCATTTGTGTGCATGCACAGTGGACTGCTGGACCACAAGTGTGCCATTTGGGAATGGGCTAACATGTCTATTGAAGGTGTTGTCGTGCCCTCTTATACAGTGGAGAGCATCCCTGTGTTGCCAGTCATGGACCTCTTCATACTGCAACACAGACACCAAAAGAGAAGCATACAAAATGGCAACAGTTTTACATTTGGTATGCTGTTTGCTCTTAGCTTTTAAGCTAGCTTGCAGCTTGACTCCTCAGCTGTTTATACACACTTTGCATTATGTTCATTCATTCTATAATTGAAGGAATTTGAGTTTTTGGTTCAGCTTCAGTTGCATATGCAGGATTGCACTGTCTATCAAAAATATAAATACAAAAGCCAAGACTTGGATGACTTCACTAGTTTTTGGTGTCACAGAACAATATTTTTAATTTGAGGTTCATCAATTGAGATATATGTAGAGTAAATATGTTATTTGTAGATTTTTGTTTACTTTGATGCAGAACAGCTATGATGCATTTGCACCAAGGTGTACATACAGTAGATCCAGCCTACATTGGGTTGTGGTGAGCATTTAGACATGTGGCAGCAGATAAATATACACCTTTTTGAAGAGTTACAAACATCACTCTCGTACTCAGTTGAAGTTGAAAAAAATAGTCAGTACTCTAATACTAAGTTGATAAAGCTACAGCCAGAAGCCTTAACAGGTAAAAATCAATCCTAAAAACATGTACCCACAAACAGTGTAGAAAGGCCCACCTACAGCATTAGACAGTTATAGCAGTTCTATTACAAATATAACACAATTAACATGAACTTTCTGGGAATATGGAACTAATTAGTAACACATATTTCTGTTAGGGGCTTATTTGTAGAGTTAGTCTCAATTTAAATATTGACCCACTGCATTCTCAAAGCCTAACATATGAAACAATGAAAAGTTTTACCAATTGCATCACCTCTAGGCAATTGGAGCATATTCAAAGTGAGATGCCATACAAAGCAAGAAATCTTTGTTGGTTTAAATGGGTACCCGCATAAAAAAAGGCCTGTCATGCCTACGCTGCCACATTCATTTTGTATTGGTAACCAAATCTCTCAGAAGTAAATGTAATGCTCAACAGTCATCCAGTAAAATCAAGAATGTTGGTAAAGACACCACGAAGAAGAAAGCCACATTCACAAGTTCTCTCACCACAAAAAATACGTTAGCAGAGCAAAAACATTATCCGACTTTCAGTTTATTTTCTAAGAATAAAGTATTTAAGGAAGTGAGAATCCCAATCTTATTTTGCTGTGGTGTTTAAATGTTTGACATAATTCAAAATCTTTGTATAAGACCACAAAATGAAAAATTTCAGAGTAACTGAAAACCTCTAGACTGAACATTTTAAAACAAATTAAAAGGCATGTCACAGTTTTTTTCAGTGTACTTTATTTAAAAGTCAAAGTTTAGAAAATCTTAACTCCTAAGAAATCCACCTTTTTCCTATACATGTATTTACAAAAATATACAATGATGAAATTCAGTATAACATTACTACAGGTACCATGAACATAAAGCTACCATAACGCTACTACTTTTGAATATATTCACAAAGCTGGAATAAACAATGTAAAGATCAAATTACTTCAGTATGTTACACAGAAAAAGTGTGTTAAACATGCTTTTACAAGCATTGATAATTAACCTCATAATGTGTATTTGATAGAGTCTTGTTTTGCAGCTTGGCACATGTTAAGGTTACATGTTAAGTGGGCTGTAACTTGTAAAAAGAGAACAGACAGAGTGAAAGAGAAGAAAACAGAGTGGAGGAGTGATAGACTGTGTCAGCCATGACTGGTGAATGGTGATGAACTGGTATTTGGTCACTAGACAACACCGGGCTACAATGATAGAGCTGGTGTGGTGTCCGTGTCAGACATGACAGAGGGTCTCTTGGGAACTGCTTGAAGTTTGTTGACTCCGCCCATCCTGGTCAAGCACTGACAGAGGTGTAGCAGGTCCTTCCGGAACCGTACCCCAATGAAGGCATATAGGATTGGGTTTAGACAGCAGTGTGTATAGGCCAAGCTTTTCACCACCTGACCAGCCACATCAAAGGCTTTAACGGCATTGCAGTCTGTCATGGTCATGTAATAAGCCTGCGCTGCCTCTACCACCAGATGGCTATTGTATGGCAACTGGGAAAGGACAAATGCTGCCACCACAGCAAAGATGACTCTTAGCGCTTTGTGCTTCTCAAAGCTGCGGGCTTGCATCAGGGTACGGATGATCACAGAATAGCAAGCCACCATGACCAAGAAAGAAAGACAGAAGCCTACAGAAATCTGTAGGCACAGGACCAGGACTTTGGTGAAGTTAGTGCTGGTAGCAGGGTATACCAGGCTGCAATAGTTTTTCTTCACCTGAGCAAACAGAAACTCAGGCAGGGACAAGAGGCAGGAAAGCAGCCACACAAATAGGCAGGCCAGCTTGCTATAAAACATCCGCCTTTTCTTGAAGTTGTGGGCCTGGGTCACATGGACAATCGCAATGTAGCGGTCCACACTAATACAAGTGAGTAGGAGCATGCTAGCAAAGAAGTTGATCTTGTAGACAGCAGAGACTCCCTTGCAGACAGAAACACCATACACCCAGCCTTGGGTGGCATCCGTAGCCCAGAAAGGTAGCGTACCCAGAAAGAGGAGGTCAGCTATTGCCAGGTTGAGCAAGTAGACGTCCGTCATGGTCTTGAGGCGGTTTTTTACGGTTGTGTAGATCCACACAACGAGGAGGTTGCCTAACGCTCCCACCGTAAAGATGATCCAGTAGAGAGGAGGTTCGTAGGAGCCACGGAAAGTCCTCACCCAACTCTTATCACAGAGGCCATTGTCATCGTCCATCATGTCATAATCTTCCGTAGACATCTAAAGATTGAATAAATGTTAAACAACTTGGAGTTAATGGCTTATTCCTGTCAAATTTTACAGGGCTACATTTTTATAGACACAGATTACACTATAAGTCTGATGGGTCTTAGATATCATCGCAAGGTTCTACTTAGAACACTTAATTTTTCAAGTTTCAAATCCTGGTGTAAATTTTTAATAGTACATATACATGCTGCTGACCTAGTCTTTTTCTTCTTTTCTAAGTGTCTGAATGTGAGTCATCACTTAATCAGTGTTTCTGCGTTTTTTTTTTTCCCTTTCCGCTGTCTCACACGTTCAGGGTTAGCAAGAGTTTCACAAATTGCTTTCAGGCACCCAAACACTGTACTTCCTGTCTAGTGAGTAGCAACTGTGCCTCACTACGTTAGAGAAGAAGTCATAGTGAGAAGTTTTGTTGAGAGTGTTGAGGTCATGCGGCACCAGATCGGTACTCTGAACGTTGTAACTTTCCAAACCACATTCCAAATGAAGCGACTGAGTCGCAGGTGTTCATCGTAACTAGCAGCAAAAAACCCACAGTGCACCACATCCTCCTTTTTAGAGCCGATCCCCGGGGGGCGACGCAACCGGGGCCCCTCAGCTCACGTCGAACATGAAGTGGCTCCATGCGTTGACACAGATATCGAAGCGAGATACAGGTACAGTTACGCACGTAATGGAAAAAGCTACTTTTTCATGATTTCTAACTCATAATAATCACAGTGTTGCAACAGCGTGGTCGATGCCTATCTAATAGGCTATGTCTTTAGGACGAGGTTTGCGTTAAGTGTAAACAGTTGATTACACCAGAGAAGACTGTCTAAGAGAACTTGAATTTGGAAATGTGTAGCTATAATTAGAATGACATTTTAATGTGTTTAATGTGCATTATAGAATATAACTACAATATCTATGCGACACAACCAAAACAGCAACAGGAACACCACAGAAACAATCAGGTTCACCATTCTAGATTACCCATCACATTATGCTCCTCCTGCCAGACTTTGGTGGTGAGTAGCTGGTACATCTATGTTGTTATTTTCGTCACACTACACCGCACACATTGCCCCCTATCCATGATTTATTATGTGGCATGCAAAACACTAAAAAAAAACTGTACAATGTTTAGCTTCAATTTAAAAAAACACACTTACATAATCTGGCGACATTGTCCCAGTTGTAGATATTAGGTCATCTTCCATTTTGCCTAAAAAGGAATTAGATGAAGATTACTTACAACAAATACAACATACAAATTAACATTTCACCAGATCTCCAGTCTATTGGTACTTTACTGTTGGTTCATGTTTTACCAATCATTAAATTCTGAAGTTTAAAAAAAAACAAATACATAGAGAAAAGCATTAGAAATTTGGCAAACTACTAAAGACAACTTTAGAAATTCAGTATAAATGAATGAAAAGTGACACTTCATTATGTGTTATGATCTGATTGCACCTATAAATAAACCTGAAATAGCAATTCTGCAAAATATGTATATATGGAGGGGAGTAGAGTACCATATTTATTCATGTAAAAGTACTGTTACTTCTGTGTTACTTCTGACTCAAGTTGCATGGTAAAAACAAGTTAAGGAGTAAAAAGTTTTAGAAAGTATCCTGAAATCCATACAAAAATTCAAGTAGAACTTTTTAGTACATGGAGCATTTATTGGCTTCTCTTTTCCTTTGGTTATTCTTGTCTAAAATAAAATGCTACATCTCAGACATAAAGTACAAATCCTTCATTATGTCACTTAAGTACATAGTATTTTTTTTAATGTTAGTTCTAACAACACACCTCTGAATAAGATTAAACCAATATACTCACTGTAAATTGTTGTGGGAGGCAGCATTTATGAAATCTGAAGCAGAGTGAGGCATGTAGTCTAGATATGAATAACCCCTCCTACCTCCTGCGTCACCACTGTATACTGCATAAGTTTGAACCTCTTCAGGCTGAAGAACAGTTTGTTTTGAGTCTCTTTATCTCTGCCACGAAAGCATTTGAAGACACTTGTGCTGTGACTCAAAATCTGAAACCACATTTTCAAACTGCTTCACATGGCAAGCATGCATGACCGATCAAAATAGAGAATGAACACCAGGACTCAGCATTATTTCAAGCAGATAACAGAATAAGTGTGAGGGCTTTTACAGATTTGGTTTACAAAATTAAAAACAGTGGAAAGTCTGGGCAAACAACCCCTTTACCCTCTCCTGGGTCCATATGATTAAATAAGCTACATCACAAAGTTAAGTAATGCATTAGTTGTTGAGGTAGTCGAGGTAGTCATTAATTATTATAGCAATGTTACCAAGTGATGTATTAGAGTATTGCAGTTTTACAGGATTACAGTTGGTATAATGTTTGCTAAGTCAGCTGTAGACCTACTAAAATGGAATACTGTCATAGAACAAGCAGTTGCCTCTGTCGTCCATATCAAATGCTGCCACTGCTTCTGGATGTTTTTGTCAGTGGGTTATTCTCAGCCCAGCAGTGACACCTCAATCTTCAGGATCTCCAGCAACACTACCATGCCTGATACACTTGGACCAGCACAACACACAGTACCATGCTACTAACATGTTGCCATCACTGATGTGCTGAGAATGGTCCCCCACCAATTTTTGCAATGTTTATAACTAAAATCAGGTGCGAGAAGTTGTGACAAGAGAGTTTTAAAGGGACTCCACATGAAAAATTAAACAAACAAGAAGGGAAACTTTCTTAAGAAAATGAAAGTAAAGGGAAACCAAGACAAATTAACGAGGGATCTGTGGCTAACAGCTAGACATGAACTGAAAACTACAGAAAATACCCAGATCAACAGACATTCAGATATATCAGGCTGATATTGCAGAAGGCTTATGATAAAATTTAATGACAAACACACTGATTTGTCAAAGTGATTGTGTGTACAGTGTAGACATAAGTTAAATAATTTTATATGTCATTTGATTTACTTTCATACACTATATGGACAAAAGTATTGAGACACACTTATTAAAGCACTGACATTAGGTGTTATTGCCACACCCATTGCCCTGTGTAAGTCTTTACAAACATTTGTGAAAGAATGGGTCATTCTGAAGAGCTCAGTGAATTCAAACTTGGTGCTGTCATAGGATGCCACTGTAATGATTTGGGTTGCTGGAAGTAAGCGTGAGTGTAGCAGTCCTTTTATAGGCTTTTTATAATAAAAGCAAAGATAAAACACAAAATGAACAAAGAAAAATAGAACTTGACTAGAACATCTTACAAGGGTTACCAAAAACAGACAGTGGTGGCCTAGTGGTTAGGTCCTTGCTCTTGTGAACGGAAGGTCACAGCTTCAAGTCTCAATCCTTCTACACTGCTTCCTGGGGGGGCTTCTCATAGCTGCCCACTGCTCTAAATGTGATAGGTTAATTGCAGAGGTCACATTTCATTGTGCACTTTGTGTGGTTGAGTGTGTTCACAATGACACTGAGTCACTTTCATTTTCTTTCACTTTCATGGGCATGGACACATGATGGGTAAAAATAGCAGCAACCGCAACAGAAACCAGACAAGAATTACACCAAACACAAGAGCCTACTAACCCTACTAACACAAGAAACAGCTCACTGGACATGGGCGAAGACATGGAGGAGGTACACCCGGACATGATAAATTAGGGGGAGGGCTAAGATAGGGCACATGGCTGGCAAAAAAATAACAGACCCCATGGCTAATACAAACAAAGGCACATGACTAGAATAACAGAACACAGGAGCATGACAAGGACAAAAAAAACAAAACAAGGCACAAGACCAGAGGATTGTGAAATAGCCCTGCCTTTAGAGAAAGTGACTTATTTGTCATTGTGAAAACATTCAGTCACACAACGTGCACCTATCAAAATGTGATTTCTGTATTTAACCCATTACACGTGCACACAAGGAGCATCGGGCAGCTATGAAAAGCACCTGGGGAGCAGTGTATCAAGACAGTACCTTGCTTAAAGGTACCTCAGTGGTACCCAGGTCAGAACTTGAACCTGCAACCTTCTGTTCAGAAGGGCAAGGTGCTAACCAGTAGGCCACTATTGCCCACAATGCATTGCCAGTGGTGTAAATCCAAACAAACCCCAGGAGCCACCATAGGGAGGATGCCAAACATAACGAAGTACATGGAATTAAACAGGACTGGTGCCAGACAAGGGACATGAAACTTGACATGAGACAAGGCACAAAGCCTGGGCATAATATGATATTCCAAAAGGACCACTGAGGCAAGACAGGACTTGAAATAGATGACAGAACACCTTGACTGGATTTACATTTACATTTACATTTATTTATTTGGCTGACGCTTTTATCCAAAGCGACTTCCAGGACAGAGGAAACAATCAAGCATTCGCTTTGCATAAAGTAACACTGAGAGTGGTGCTACGTTCATAAAGACATGGATGAGTACTACATGAGTTTGGTGTGAAGAAGACAGCCCCACAGAGGTGCATAATACAAAACTAAGACATGACATGAGAAAACAAAAATACAGGAATACAAGACAAAATGCAAGACAAGTACCTAGGACTGAGACTGAACACACATCAACTTGAGATGCAATCTAAAATAGGACAAAAACTGGGACAGGGACCAGGACTACAAGGGACTTAAACAGAGCCAAACCGGAGACTAGACGGAAATCTTAAGACTGGACTAAGACAGGGTCCAAAAAGAAAAACACTAGGACAAGACAAGAGCCTTTAAGACAAGACATGAGACTGAGACAGTGTAAAACCTAGGACTGGGGATCATGACTGAGACAAAGCAGAGACATCACAGAACAAAAACTCTGACACTAACAGCAACATGACAAGTGATAAAAAATATGACAAAACCATGACTAGGAACAGCATAGGACATGAAGACAAGACATACCACAAAACCTGAAAATGGATAGACAGGAGTGGAACAGGTGACTAAACAAAGAGCAAAAACCAGGACAGCGATAAACCAGACTGGTCAGAGACAGGAATAACCAAGACTGAGACCAGACATAAACTCCAACAGGGATAGTAACTAAATGATTTGGGACAAAGACAATAGACTGAATGTAAAATAAGACAGGAGACTAGAAACAAGACTACAACTAGACATAACAGACCGGCTCAGTATAAACCTGGACATGATAATTGAGGGGCAGGGCTCATGTACAGTGCATGGTTAGGGAAAAACAATAGCATAGACCACATGGCTAATACAAACATAGACACATGACTAGAAAAACAGAAAACAGGGAAATGACAAGGACCAGAAAAAAACAAAAACAAAACAGGGCACAAGACCAGGGCAATGTGACAGCCACCTTGTAGTCAGTTTGTGAAAAATTTTCCCTGATAAATATTCCACAGTCAGCTGTGGTATTATTTCAAAGGAAAGTGTTTAGGAACAACAAAACCTCAGCCACAAACTGGTAGATGATGTAAAGTAACAGTGGGTTTGCTAAGTGTTGAGGTGAGTAAAGTCACTTACACACTATTGAATCAGTAACTGCATATGAGTAATCTCCATGGCCGAGCACCTGCCTGTAAGTCTCACCTCATCAAACACAATGCCAAGCATCATATGGAGTGGTGTGAAGCATGCCACCACTGGACTCTGGAGTAGTGCAAATGTATTCTGGGAAGTGATGAATTGTGCTTCTCTGTCTGGCAGTCTGACAGACAATTCTGGGTTTGGATATTTTTGTAAAATTTGGTGGAGGAAGGATAAAGGTATTGGGGTTTTTTTGCAGGGGTTGGGCTAGGCCTCTTAGTTCCAGTGAAGGGAAATCTTAATGCTTCAGTATACAAAGACATTTTGTACAATTCTCTGCTTTTCTCTACAATTCTCTGCTTCCTGAGTACTACATGAGTTTGGTGTGAAGAATCTGACTGGCCCACACATAGCTCTGACCTGAACCCCATCAAACACCCTTAGGATAGACTAGAATGAACATTGTAGGCCAGGTTATCTCATCCAGCATCAGTGTCTGACCTCACAAATGCTCTTCTGGATGAATGGACTAAAATTTCTACAGACACACGCCAAAATATTGTGGCAAAGCCATTACAGCTCCAAAGGGGGGACCAATTCCACATTGATGCCTAAAAATTTAGAATGGGATGTCATAAAAGTTCCTGTAGGTGTTCCGGATATGTCCCAATACTTTTGTCCATATAGTGTATGTGGTAATACTGTGCATTCATATTTCACTAGTTGTTGTTCGATGTCAGCAGCATGTAACTTACACGCAATGAATTTAATAAAATTGGCATGTATGGGCTCATTTACAGCTGATATGGGTTTGAAAAATAATGGACTGTCATGGCAGAGGGATGGGGTCTGTGTAAAAAATCCAGTTTGAGCAATAAGACTTGTAATATGAATGTTGAAATCCAGTAGGTTTTAATAACGTCATTATGTCATGCTGTAGGTGTGTGTCCAGACCAAAACCGTTAAAGACCCTTGCATGTGTTTCCTGTTAGTAGCCCATGAAATGTGATGCCTACACAGAATGGGACTGTGATGCTTTAATCTCAATAAAAACATCCCCAGAGGCCCCTTTTTGTGGGGGTTTCACTACTTAAACCCTGAGATGTGGTGGTTTGAAAGTGAAATGTCTTGCCCATGTTTTTACTATGTAGTCTCTCTTTACCACCAAACGGTAAATGCTATGTCCGGTATCAGAACAGTCTGGGAAAGTACTCTGACAGGATGTGCAATGTGTAGAATAGGGTGCCTCCTTTACAACCCAATGGGACACCTGCACTGTTTCATTTTAACATTTATTTCATTCCAGTGCTGCCTCCAGCAGCTGCCAGCTACAACAGATACAATAGATTGTGTTCTTTTTCAAATTGTCTAGCATTTAAGCCAGGTTTGAGAAACCATGAGATGCCCTTTAGTGGGTTTTTCTTATTTGTTCAAAGTGAATATCAAAAACCCCTTTGCATAGCAGATCTACAGCAAGAAAATGTGCTTGTAGAGGCTGTGTGACAACTCAGCATTGGGCAGTGCACTACTGGTCTCTTACAAACAGAGAGGAGAAAACACACTACTGTTCACACTCTCATATTCCTGACCTGAATCTAATATTCACAGATTGTATAAATGTTATTGACTTTATCAATAACTAGAAGTCTGAAGAAGGCCGCATTCTAAAACAGGGGTGCATTAACAGAGCAAAATATTCTACTCTGGCCATGGCCACATCAGTAAATAGGCTTACCTGGCATTTGCTATAAAAGAGGATTTAGATATCATCCTTGTAAATGCACATGTGGGCTTATGTGTGAAAATTCAACTGCAAAGGTATATATATTTACACAATGTTTGGTTTGGTTTGGTTTGGTTAAAGTAAAGTCATAGAGAACACAAGGTGCTGACTCATTCAGAGATTCAGTATGCTGAGAGACCAGACACGCAGCATTAGAGCTGGCATGACTAGTGACAGGTTTAACCACCAACAGACAAAGGGCAAACGGCAACTTTCACCTGTAACGGTAAAGACGAGAGGTCTGGCTTCTGTGAGAAACATTAAAGATGTAAATCGTAAACTGAATGAAGCGTTAACCATGGGGCAAAAAAGATGTTTACTCTCTAAATGACTGTAGCACAAGGCCTGAGTCAAGGAAGCTGTAGGAGAAGGACGTCTACATCATCTCTGATGATCTAAAGAGATCAGTAAAGCTTCTGGTACTGTTTATGAATAATTATGGCATTTCTTATAGCAAGCTGTCACTGTTCAGGCAGTGTCATACAACATGGAAATCAAACTGCTTTGGAGCAGATTCATGAATATATTACTTTTAATACTCCACTCTTACACTTCATCTCCTAAGTGAACTTCACTGTGACCTCCACAGTCTGGAGAGAATTGGGAGGGTGAGGAGCTTGTTCTAGAGGAGGGCGGAGACTGTGATAGATAGCATAAGGACAAACCTGCGGTTGACCTGAATCGAATAGCTACAGACAGGAGATGACAGCAGATGAATACGTATTTATTACTTTAATTAGAATCGGTTATAGGCGATTTTATTGATATTTCAGATACTGTACTTTTTTGTACAAAACAAAAGTATTGGTATATTTTCAGTCATAAAAAGCTTCTGTATATTGTTTATATTGCACTACAGAATAAACAGCGCCTCCAGTTCTTCCAGTCTCTTGTGCATTCAAAAATTATTCAGGATCATACCAAAGTTATTAAACTCAGTTGAACTGTGTGAAAATTTCATAATGCAGTGACAATATTTCAAGCTGAATTGCTATGAGGTCAAATATTTACATTTTTAGTTCAGAGGTGAATTTTCAAATGGTCAAATCACGTTCCAGCAAGCCAAGGACACGAGGATTCAGAGCTAGTACAGGCCATCCAATTAGTCTGAAGTGGTGACTGTGTAGACTCTGTTAAAGTATACTGATGCTGAACCTTGTATCTCTGTGTTGATTTTAATTTTTTTATATATATATTTTAAAAGTACCAACTGCCTTTAACATTGTGGCAAAATGTCAAAAATTACACCATATTGGCATCTTGATACGTACAGCCTTACATTTTCAGTTAAGAAAGTTTTTTCCTTTACCTCTCTTTCTATGGAGATAAGATTTTGTTCAAAGATCGTCCCTTAGCTCTTTGTGTCTAGTGGGCATATTTTAGGCACATTTTGCTGCCTCAGTTACCCCTTCTAGCCCAGGCATCTGGGTCTTGTATGAAAAAACTGTTCAGTTAGCATTAGACCATCTTTAGACAGACTCCTCTTCAAATGTTGGTTCTGGAAGAGAAAGAATGAGCTAATAATTTAACTGGAAATGTGCATAACTATAGTCCACATATTCAACATAACAAAACATATTGGTATATATATACCGATATGCATATATATAGGTTTAAAATAAGCAAACACTACAAAAACAGCTTTTTCACTTATTTGTTTTACAAAAAATATCAACAAATGTATTGTAACATGTCAGAGATTCAAAGCGGGAGCCACCCCCTTTCCGTCTGGGTCTCGTACTTGTGCCACCATATTTTAATGGCAAGTGCACTATGGTTCGTGCCACTAAGTGTAAAAGGAGTGTGCTGCAAATTTAGCCAGGTAAAGAAGCCCTGTACTGAAAAGAGGTACAGGTGAGGAGCGATGGGGAGCTAGCGTAACCTACTAACAGCGAGCCATGGCTCTGGTGAAGCCAGTTAAGAGACTCTTGGTTTGGGGAAGGCAGAAATAAAACTCAATGACCCAAGTGCGGGCGTCTGTGCTGTGAGTAGGGGCCACGGGAGCTTGCGAAAACCAGAACGTGAACCACTGCAACAACAGAAAGTGAGCCTCTCAGGCCAGAACTGGCTGAACACAGAGGCCCACAAGAAGCAGGATGCGAGCTTCCCGCGATGTGGCCGATGCATTCACTAGGGGACAAGATAAAGATCTCTGTCCTCCTATGCTGCATCCACAGGCCACAGGCAGAGGAAGAGAGCAGAGACCAGCAGATTGTGATGTGAGCAGCACCAATGTCCTGTCTGCTTGGAGCACGAGAAAGGAAAAAAGATAGAGAGACTGAAAGAGGAAAAACGCAAGAGCTTTTACACTTATGGCGAAATTCTGATGTGGCATAGGCACCATGCCAGCCACACCTGCCAGCAAAGACAAGGACATTGCCCCACCCTGTGGGAGAACCACACTTTGAGGTCATCTGCATTTTCAAATCTAAAAGTAGATGATGGAAACCTAGTTAAACAAATGACACAAAAATATTCAGTATACAAAGACATTTTGTACAATTCTCTGCTTCCAACTTTGTGGGAAAGGCACTCTTCTGTTCCAGCATGACTGTGCCTTTGTGCACACAGCAAGGATCATAAAGACATGGCTGAGTACTACATGTTTGATTATTATCATATTTGATTGTGTATTTATTGAAAAAAAGCACTACTGAGGTATACTTGAGCAAGGTACTGTCCCGCTACACAGCTCCCTGGGTGCTGTTGATAACTGCCCACTGCTCCATGTGTGCACGTATGATGGGTTAAATGCAGAGGTCCAAGCAATTTCGTCCGGGATCAATAAAGTTAATAAGAAAAAATATCCGTGTATGGCAAAAGGAAGTGAACCTTTGCTTTCAGTATGTGGTGTTACCCCCTTGTGCAGTAATAACTGCAACTAAATGTTTGTGGTAACTGCTGATCTGACCTGCACATTGACTATTAGGAATTTCCTCACATGAACCACTCACTTTAGGTCTTTCCACAACATTTCAGTTGTATTTAGGTCAGAAATTAAACTTGGCCATTGCAGAACATTATCTTTATTCTACTTTAACCATTCTTTGGTAGAACAACTTGTTTGGGTGTTTAAGATTGTCATCTTGCTGCATGTCTCTAGAGATTCAGTTCACAGACATATGTCTTGACATTTTCCTTTATAATTCTCTGCCATCGTTCAGAATTCATTGTTCAATCAATGATAGCAAGCCTTCCAGGCCCAGATTTAGCAAAACAGGTCCAGAACACTCTCAGCATGTTTAACAGATGGGATAAGGTTGGAATACAGGTTTTTTTTCCATATGTAACACTACTGATTTAAGCTGAAAAGTTTTATTTTGGCTTCATGTGTCCACAAAACATTTTCCTTTTGGTTTGCCCATATGATCTTTAGCAAACTGTAGATGGTCAGCAATATTTTTGGGGAAGAGCAGTGACTTTGTCTTTGCTACCCTGCCACACACCATTGCTGTTCAGTGTTCTCCTGATGGTGGACCTATGAACATCAACGTTCACCAATGTAAGACAGGCCTACAGCTGCTGAGAAGATATTCTGGGTTCATTTGTAATCTATACACACCTTGCAGTTGGAGTTAACTTGATAGTCATCCACTCCTGGGTACAACGGTTTTAAATTTCCTCCATTGGTACACAGTCTGCCTGACTGTTGATTGGTGAAGAACATTTAGATTTACATTTATTCATTTGGCTGATGCTTTTATCCAAAGTGACTACCAAGGCACAGGAACAATCAAGCATTAACAAACTCTTTAGAGATGGTCTTGTAACCTTTTCCAGCTTTATGAGCATCTAGACAACTCTTTTTGAGGTCCTCAGACACCTCCTTAGTTTGAACCATGATACACATCCACATGTGTTGTATGTGTGATCACACTTTGCTGGAAAACAATGTCTCCTACTCATACCATAAAAACTGCAGACTCTGATTTAACCTTTGAATTATATGATACTCCTAAATATTAATGTACTTTTTCCAAGCACAGATTTGCTATTGGATATATTTTTTTTAATAAATACATGAACAAATTTAATCATTTTTGTGTTCATTGTTTAACTAGGTTTTCTTCACCTACTTTTGGGGCTTGTTTGAAAATCAGATGATGTTTTAGATCACATTATTTAGAAATATGGAAACATTTTGCCATTAAGTATATAGTACAGCAATGGTGGAAGGAGAGAAAAAAGACTAAATAGAGAAAAGAGTGGAGGATATTAAAATATTTAATATTTTAATATTTTAAATATTTCATCTAATAGTGTTCTATTTATTATTCCAGTCATAAGAGTGACCATAAAGAAGAAGAGAGTGAGAAGGAAATGTTAAGGGATTAAAATAATAATTAGATAATAAAATAAACTGTATTGAACCATTGTCGTCTGGCTTTTTCTTTACTGAGTGGTTCTGTGGTTCCTCCAGGTGCTCTGGTTTCCTCCCACTATCCAAAAGGCTGCAGTAGGTTGATTGGATTCTCTAAATTGCCCATAGGCGTAAATGTGTGTATGAATGGTTGTCTGTCTATGTGTTGCCCTGCGATGGGTCCTGGGTGAACCCCGCCTTAGTCCCGCAGTCAGCTGGGATTGGCTCCAGCTTTCCTGCAACCCGAAAATGAAATAAGTGGTTTAGAAAATGGATGGATGGATGAATGGTGCAGTGGTTAGCGCCCTCGACTCACAGCAAGAAGGTCTTGGGGTCTATACCCAGGTAAGTCACAGATTCCTTTTTGTATGGGGTTTGCAAGCTGTCCTTTGTTCATGTGGGTTTCCTCTTACTCTCCAAAGGCTTGTGATATGCAGCCTGATGAGCATGAACAACTCTTTTTCTGCCCATGTTCACGTGGGTTTCCTCTGAGTGCTCCAGTTTTCCTCCCACTGTCCAAAGTGATAGGTTGACTGGATACTCTAAATTGCCCATAGGTGTGATGACCCATTGTTGTCTGTCTCTGTGTTGCCCTGTGATGGGTTGGATTTCCTGTCCTGGATGAACCCTGCTATGGGCCCATAGTTAACTGGGACTGGCTCCAGCTCCCCTGCAATCTGAAATGGATAAGCAATTTAAAAAAACAATGAATGGATTTTGATTGCTGCAGGTTTCCGAATTCACTGAATTCACAGCATGACTTTGCTGAGCAGTGACAATTTATATGGGCCAAACTAGAGACTGTAGCTACTGTCTCTCCATTATTACTACCTCTTCAACCCATCCCACAGACATTTACTTTCAAGGCATAGTGACATTAGACTTGTGTTATCTGAACAGACATCGAAAGCATCCCCACAGCATTCCCTAATGAATCACACACTTCTTTGTAAAACTACGGTTTTTGAGGGACTGCTGTAGATGACGTAGCTTTAAAAAAGTACCTACCAAACCCAAAGGATGTGAGTTGAACACAGTCAACCAGCAACAGCCAGTAACCTGGCCATGCTATAAATTGTTTCATCGTATGTCAATTCTATTATGAACTGACAGGGGAGTTTCAGATGGCAAACACGTGTAGAGAAATACGTATAAAGCACGGCAGCCATCGACCACTTCCTGTCTCTTGTTCTTGTGCACTGAGATTTATTTTTCACTTCAATAGTATTCTACTTCTGCAGCAATCAATGAGAGAATCTGGCCCAACGGCTGCTGCCAGTTAAAAACTGCTTTGAGTGTGCTGGGAAGCAACAAGCCTCTGGCAGCAGGCCTAATGCCTGTGAATCACACAGTGGGTGATGTGAACTTTCACTAGCAGGCGACTGGTGAGAAGACACAGGTTGTTGTGCAGATTCAAACCTTGCGTGCAGAGGTTTCGTGGCTTCACAGGAACAAGGCTAACACATCTTGCATGTGTCAAGTAAACACATTTTCCAGCTATTTGATGAGAGGCTTCAGCTCTGTGAGATATAATGGCATCTGGTGTTTTAGTATAAGACTGGCTGTGAGGACTCTGTAACTCTCTCTATATATATACACACACACACAAACAAGAAGTACAGTAATAAATATGAGCTGCCAATAAAGTTATTTAAATATGTATGACAGACCTGTAGTTCCTTCTTGATCTCAGTTTCAGTAGAAAAGAGAGGCCAAAAGAGTTTCAAATTAGCTCTCTGTGTTTCCTCTTTCTCAAAGAGGAAGAGAAAGAATGATGGGAAACACATCATTAAACTGTTTAATAGCCTCATTATCACAAACTTTTAGCTGATATGATACATTATACATATGATACATCATATGTCATTATATATATATGGTTATATAATATATAATAATATATAATGATTCATCATGTTTCTTTCCACTTTTGGTAGGTACTACTCCATACCTGGCCCACAACACAAACATTTTCGAGATGCTTAATATATCCCACCTCTTGACTGGTGCCACTGTAACCAGGTAATCACAATTCATTTCACCTGTCAGTGGTAAGTTAATTGTGTGGCTGATCATCTGTATGACTGTAAAAGTTAACAATTGTGGAAAGTAACTGTAGACATCCTAAATAACTGGAATCAGCCCAAATAATTGAGATCAAATGACTGTAGGTATATTTACCCACTTTTAACTGTGCTGGAGGACTTATCACTCATAGTGGTGGTTACAGTCCTGTGAAAGTCATTTTAGGCTGGCCGCTTCAATACCAGACATATTTTGCCAAACACTTGCATTGACAGTAAGCTTGAATTGATTGATTTAATCACAAAAACATTGTTCATTATCTTTTCAAGTCAAGTCAAGTCAAGTCAAGTCGGCTTTTATTGTCATTTCAACCATATACAGTTCACACAGTACATAGTGAAACGAAACAACGTTCCTCCAGGACCATGGTGCTACATGAAACACAGGACCACAAAACACTACACAACTAACAACATAAAGTGCATTGTGTGCAAGGATGTGCAAACATTGCAGGACAGTGCAAAGACTCACTTCCGAACTGGTTTTGAGCGCTTCACGAGTGGTCTGTATGCTGGAATTAGCATAACAGAGAGATGGTCTGATTGGCC
>JBBPDA010161363.1:0-15508 GCA_037974385.1 Arnoldichthys spilopterus | reverse complement strand
TTAGTCAATAAAAATAAATTCATAAAATTCACATGTAATGTATAAGTGTCTTTTGTTAAAATATGTTGCTAATTTTCTCAAATAATTTCTCTTATAGTTTTTAATTAGTGATTTTTCACTCCTTAAGGTTTGATAAGGTGATGACTAACTGAAGCAAGTGGAAAATCCCTGATTTAATGCTATAAATTCTCATGATAACCTGACCTCTGTTTCTTGTTTTGTGCTCATCATTTGGGAAAACAGAACACTCCCTACTCCTGTTAGTTATTTTTTATCTGATTACATATTTGATTTATTCTGTTCTTCTGTTTGTTGACCTCATTAGTATTTTCTGAACATTCAAACTTTTTTTTGGAAATAAAGGGATCATTTTCTCACAATATCAAGATGTTCACTTTCAAAACCAGTGGGCCGGGAAAGCCACTTTGTTTATTAGGCAACTGTTATACAAATTAGATAGTCAATGTTGTCTGACACATCTAGCTGACTATTATAGTAATATAAGTATTTTTAAAAACTGAGAACTGAAGTATTACATACCTTATATATTTTATATACATGCACAGAAGCGCAGTACAGTATATTCTGAATGTATCCTTGAGCACTGAACATGTCTGAATCATTAATAGTTACTAGAAGAAACATCTAATGTTTTTTTTTATTATGGAAATAAGTGTGGCGAACTCAGCAGGTATAAACCCCTCCCAAGAGATGGGCCTGGAATAGGTGTTAGATGAGTAAACAATAGCGGTAAATCTCCAGAAGGTGTTGGCCTTTTAAATATGTGTGATTGTGTATGTGTAAGGATGAAGGGTTGTTGGAAGCAGGCACAGGTGTGCAGTTTTTAATTGGTTTTATTTTACAAAGACAAGAGTAACTAACATAGACTATGAGAAACCCAACTGACATAACAGAGGTCTAACATGACATGAACACAACAGAAATACAACAGTTTACAGACAAAGGTTAGGACAAACACGCGAGACTATAAACAGACACGTAATCATGAACACCTGAATGAAAGAGGCGCTGACACAAGGAGCAGGTGGCACAGACAGAGACAAAGGCAGGCTAGGACAATAACCATAAACACGAGACAGAGGAAGCACATTGGAAAACCAATTCAAAACACGGACCAGACACGTGGCAGAGACATGAAACTTTGTTTGATGAGACGAGACAATACAGTAATATAAAACAGGGAGAGCTCAGGCAAAAGAAGTACAGAAGAGGAAGAGGATCTAGCTTAAGCGAGCACAACGTGTAACCCCACTGACCCGCACAATGTATTGCTAAACTGCAACTTTCTCATCTGGTCTCTGATTTTTTCATTTTGCTCTTTTCCACAACACCATAATTCGGATCTGCTAAATCCAGCAGTAGCATACTTGGAGACTGCAGCCATTTGTTTCTCCTCTATGCTTATGTGAGCAGCTTTGTGCTGAACTGAACCAAAAAGCATGTTCTCATATCTGCTGTGATAACATTTCAGCTGCCATGAGCGGGTAAAAAGTTGCCTGTCTAATAATTATGTAAAGCACAAATATAACAATATATATATTATATAAAACAATGGGCCTCAGCACTTTTTAAGAGAAAATTGCTTCTTTTGAGTTTGCACAAAAATTCTGATATTCACCAATGTTTTCTTATTTAGGATTTGCTCTTAAGTAAGAACAGAATCCACGCAACCTCAAAAGCATACTTACGCTTTGCTTGGCCCTCTGGACAACCGAAAGCCAATGTGCTAAACATCAGTCTAAAAATCATGCTTAAAATCAACAAATTCAAAGAACTATCAAAGTGCAAAGAACTATCAAAGACTATTCAGCTCTTTTTAACTTAAGGGAAATGCATTTGGTGTGACTGCAATATACAGAAAATGTAGCCACAAACTTTTATGAAATCACTCGGTTTATTATACCTGTATGCTTAAAAAAATATGCACTCTATCTTTAATGTAGACCTTTGCCAGCAGGGAGAATAGCCTTATTTATATTATTATCCAGTATGCATGTGTGCTGCCATCACAAAATCAGAAGGCATTTAAATACATAAAATTGTGTATATAGCTCATCAAGAGTAAAGCACATAACACAGATGAGCCTCTTTATGGAGGTAAAACAACATTTGCATAAACCCAGCACCAAACTTTTTTGTAACACTATTAGCTGATGACAAAATGAATTTACCTTTAGCCAAAACAATGATTCTTAAGCTAAAGTTGGTGGCCGATGGTATAGTTTGGATAAAAAAAAGTAGTAAATTAAAGGAAACAATTTTAAAGGCCTTCTTTTTGGAGTTTGGTCTTTCATTCTTACTCCCTTTCCTCCCCATTTCTCAGTCTCCTTGCCCCGGCTTTCAAAACAGAAACACAGAATAACTCTAGTAGCACAATGATGGAGTAGAGGCTTCCAACAATGTTGAACTGTATGTTTGGAAAGATAAACACTGCAGAAATGCTGCACAAAAGCACCTATGGCCAGATGATGATCAAGCATACTAAACAATATCTCCCATGGAAAATTACAGGGCCATGGCCAAGTAATGTTAGATTAGGATATATTGTGGTACTAAATAGGCAAAAAGGACTTCAGGGACACACCAGTTCAAAGCAAAAATTGCATCCAGTCTTCCAGCTGAAAGGAAAGATTGCAAACATTTAGAGGAAGGCCCAAGGAAAAGCTGATGCATATACATAAGTAGCATTTTCCCAATATAACAAAGCCGGTCAGCCAGTAAATGAATCACTGAGTTTGTGAAGGTGGCATTTTCTTATTCTGACAAAAATGCAAAGTTCCCATACAGAGACAGAGGGGACAAGCAAGGGTGACACAACGGGAAGTAGTTAGACAAAATCAAGAAGCACCACAAGACTCAAGGACAGTATTAATTATCAGGCCAGTAAGCTACTGAACGCATATAAGACTACACACTGTCATCTTAGTACTTTTTGTGTTGTACTCTATTCAGTCTTCTTGCACTCTACCCAGTGTACAATACTGCTGTAAGCAATGGTCAATTTTCGTATACCGCAATTTACACAACTTCTTATACATATTATGGACAACTGCATTTAGACTGTAATGTGCTCATTTATATACATTTCGTCTCAAGTATGAAGCCCTTGCTCTGCTCCTTTTATATTGTTATATGTTATATTAATTTCATGTATTAAATGTTCTTACTGCTGAGTTTACTGCTTCTTCTTGTCCATTACATTTCAGTGTATTGTAGACCCAGTGATAATATACATATGAACAATAAAATTGAACTAAAGTAAAACCATTTTAAATTAAACTGTTCTCATGTGTGCAGACACTTCAGGCTTCTTTAAACTGAAAACATTCAGTAACAACACCCTCAAAGCTCGGAAGACAGCTTCTGAGACAGGATTTTTAGAACATAGCTACCAGCCTAAAGTATTGTAGTCCCTACCTAATATTCTATGCCTGTGTGGGATCTTCTTTTATGGAGGTTGTCCACTGAATATGCCTTATGTCCACATTGATTTCTTTGTGTCAATCGCTCTGTATAAAGCTTCCATGCATGCAAATATTATACACTACTATGCATATACATATTTGCACTGTGGGGTGGGGTTGGGTTGGTGTGGGGGTTCAAAGACAAGGGAACATAAATGTCAAAAACCCTGAAGCTTTGAAATTTCACTGTACTGAAACTTTAAAACACATATACAGGATAAATGTTCCTTCAAAAGCACATTCAAAAGTAATGAACTGACATTATTTTAATAGTATGCACTGAAATCAAGAAGACCAGCCTGAAGATCTGAAGTTCTCCTCAGAGATTAACTCAGAGAAAGCATATGCACCATATATATTGTAATCATGTAAAAAAAAAAATAAAAGAACACCAATGGAAATTGCTGATTTTTTTATTTGAACAAGCAATCATTTCACCTTCTTTAATGCAGATCTTAAAGATAAAAGGTGATATACCTGAACAAAACCACCAGGAAAACATAACTTTTTAAATCATTTATTTAATATTCTTCAGTGAAAAATGTAAGTACACTCTTGGCCTCAAAGACTAGTATATTGCCACCTTTAGCAAAAATAACTTTTTAGCATTTTAGGCATTTTGCATAAACGTCTTATCTTATCTGAAAAGATATGTTAAACCTAAGATAGACCTTTATTAGTCCCACAAGTGGGAAATATGCAAAAAGTAGTACTACCACATGGTTTGCTGCCGAACCAGGGACCTTTAGATCTTCAGTCTAACGTGTCCCAACTGAGCTATTTCGACTGATGCAGAGTTAATTACTAAATCAATGAGTGCAAGCTTCCCACTTCCTAAAGCAGCAAAGCAAACCCAAAACCATAACATTTCAACTAATCTGCTTCACGGTTGGTATGGGGTTCTTCTTCTGAAAAGCTGTCTTTGGTCTTGTTCAAACATACTGTACTGTAAATGTGGCTAAGCAAGTCTATCTGAATTATTCAAAAAAGCCTGGTCTTTGCCTATATGTTTTTTGGCAAACTGTCTTAAGATATTGGAATGCAGTGTTTACATTCAATAATAAAATGTGAAAAAATTTTAAGATTATATTTAAAAAAAAGGATATATGTGGGCAGTATTGTGAATTTAGACCAAAGATGGGTCCATTCAAACACACAATGGAAATGTTAGTTTGCCAAATTTGTGCAAGTAGAAGAACACTTGTGTTATCCTTCCCCCAATGTTGATTGCAATGCAAATGGATACTGCCATGTTGAAGGGACCCTCAAATAAAGTGTCAGCTAGGCTTAAGACAACACCTACTGGCACAGACTGTATTAAAAATATCAATAAATTGACAAAAACAATTTTGAAGGCCTTTTCTTTGGTGTTGTTTTTCCTAATCTCTTCCCTGCCCATTTCCCTGTCTCCTGGTCCTGGATGCCTGAGGACTTTCAGAATCGAAACACAGCAAAAAAGCTCCACAACCAGAATGATGATGTAAAGGCCTCCAAAAATAGTGTATGGGACATCTGGAAAGGTCAGCATGACAATAAAGCATAAAGGAATCACACATGTCCAGATCACAGTCGAAAATGCTAGCCTATATCTCATTGGTTTAAACTTTAGAAAGGTAACAGGGTGGACCACAGCCAGGTAACGTTCCAGGCAAACGCAGCACTGAAAAAGCGGATAAGCGGACATGAAGATCCCGATGAAAAAGCCCAGTAGTTTTATAGAACAAATATAAATGACTTGCAAACACAAAACATACAGTGGTGCTGAGAGGGCAAAGAGGATTTCAGAGACACACTGACTAAGTGTAAAGATCATAGATTCATCCAATGATCCAGCTCTGGTAAGGAGAAAGATCACATAGATGTATAGAGGAACACCCAGAAAGAAGTTACTGATCTGAATGGAGGTAAGTAGCACAGCTGAAATATTATTAAGCTGATTACCCATTATGTTACTGGTGGAGTTTTTGTAGGTGGTCTGCATCTTCTAGCAGTAGAGAAAGATCCTGTAGATTGAAGGCAAAGTGCAAATGCAAGACAGATGACATGGTATGCACTTTACTTATAAAATAATAAAATAACTAACCAAAAGTCAGTCGAAATGATTAATGGAAGCTTTGATTTTTTTTACAACAAACCTGTTTAGACTGCAGAGTCCATCAAACAAACCTAAAATACAATTTCTTCCTCTAGCTGTGTGATGTTTACCTTTCAGGATGGCTGCTCTTTGTATATGTTGTATGTCCACATTGTTTCTGTGCGTTTTTGTCTAATCAGTCATCCTGTAAACTATCATCATTCATGCAAATCTCATGAATTTGTAAGAATATACATCTTTCCACCGTGACACTTTTAACCAACATAGTGACACCCTCCAAAAACAAATGCAAATGTCTAATTACTACCATGTCGGTATTTAATGCTTCAGTGACATTGATAAACTAGTCAAATAACATTTAATACTACCAATAATACTATTTCCCTTTACTGTCATTGTAAACCTACAAAATACTGTACTGTCTGGACTTCTGTCTTATTATCCAGTATGCAATACTACACAGCTCTCCATTTACAGCAATAGCAGCGTTTGAATGTTTAAAAGTGATACCTCTTCACTGTGAAGTAAAACGTTTCTAACTTATAGAGTAAGAGAGCTAGAGAGCTATAGGCTGTCAGTGTCCAGCACAGATTGGCCGCCAGTGGCGAACCGTCCAGGTCAGTCCCGATCACCGGGTGCTCGGCTCCGTGCGCCTTGCTCAACAGTAGCCTCAGCAGCTCCGCCCCACGGCGAGCCGTGTCCACGTGCTCACAGGAGACCTCCTCAGAAACAGTGCCTCAGAGGGTGCGGGAGATGAAGGAGGTCTCCACCCAGACTTCGGCGAGGGCTCTGAGGACCACGTGCAGCATTGCGGTGCAAATGTCTTTGCCTCCCTTGTTGTGGACCTTGTTTTTGCCCCTTGGCGTGTTTGCTTTAAATGTGTTTTTTGAGTTTAGGTCTCCCATGTTCTGTTTGGCGTAGTGTTTTTGTTGCCCTCCTCCCACTCCCTGGGACAGCGCCCAGTTTTTGGTAGTCACGCTAGTTGATGTCACGTGTTGCACCATGTGCGTTTTGTTGCGTTGTCTCGTGCTCATGAGTTAGCCACGCCCCCATCAGCTGTGTGTCGTCCTGCCTTTCAGCTGTACGTTGTTAAGTTGTCTTTAAAAACCATGTCTGCTTCTTAGTGTTTGGCGATCCAATGTCTTGTGTGTTCATTGCTCCTTTGAAGCCTGTATAGCATCATGTGTTTGTTTTGGTCAGTGTGTGTGTGTGTGTAGTAACAAATGTCAACTCAAATCCGTTTGCATTTGCTGCCTTTCACAATCGGAAAACCGTGACATTATTTGACTTTTTTTTAGCTTTTATTTTTATATTCTCCTTTCTCTCTTTTTTTTAGCTTTGAAAATATGCTTTTTTTATCCTAGCTTTAAGTTGTTTACTACATTGTGTACATGTATTAATTAATTATTACTATTAATAATAATAATAATAATAATACTAATAATAATAATAATAATAATAATACTATTGTGAAATTATTTTTTTGTATTTGTTCTTAAATTATTTGTATTATTTTTATTCTAGGTTTTGCTATATTTGCACTTCCTGTAAAGCACATTGTGCTGCATCCAGGTGTATGAAAAGTGTTAACAATAATTTTTATTAAGTAGTTTATTAAGTAGTATAAAAATGCTACAGAGTAAAATCAAGAACAAATTACCAACAAGGTACCAACAAGATACATCTGTAAACATATAAACCATTTTTCACAAGACAACATAAAAATGTTATTTATGTTTTAAAAATGTACTTCTATTGCAATATATTATATTTCTTTTTATTGGCAATTTTTAAATATATAAATAGTCATAAATATAGCAGTTATAAATTACCCTCCAAATGTTAAGATGAAAATTATTTGTTCTAAAAGTGTGTTTTCAGAATTTAAATGAATAAAAGCAGCCTTACTAAGAATTTACATTATTCTCTAAACTAATATTCATAAAATCAGATATGGGCAATTTTCTAATATAAATCAAAGATGAGAACACTTATCTGCATTCAAACACACCTTGGGCATGTTAGTTTACCAACTTTATGAACAAAGAACGCCACTTGTGTAAACCTTGCAACAATATTGATTGCTACACAAATGCATATTGCGAAGTTAAAGGTACTCTCAAACAGAGTGTCCCTCAGGCTTAAGACAATGCCTACGGGAGCTGACTGTATGAGGAACATCAGCAGACTGACAAAAACAACTTTGAAGGCCTTTTCTTTGATGTTCTTTTTCCTAATCTCCTCCTTCCCCATTTCTCTGTGTCCTGGCCCTGGCTGCTTGAGGACTTTCAGAATGGAAATACAACAGACAAGCTCCACAACCAGAATGGTGATGTAAAGGCCTCCAAAAATGGTGTATGGCACACGTGGAAAGGTCAGCATGACAGCAAAGCATAAAGAGATCACACATGTCCAGATAACAGTCGAAAAAGCTAACTTGTATCTTATGGGTTTGAACTTTAGGAAGATAACTGGGTAGACCACAGCCAGGTAATGTTCCAGACAAATGCAGCACTGAAAAAGTGGATGAGCAAAGTAGAAGATACCAATGGAAAAGCCCAGTAGTTTCAGAGGACATATGTTATGGGCAGATAAACACAAAAGTTGCAGTGGTGCTGAGAGCTCAGTGAGGATTTCAGAGACACACTGGTTGAGAGTAAAAAACATAGATTCATCCAGTACTCCAGTTCTGGCAAAGAGGAACATCAGATAGATGTTAAGAGGAAGGGTCAGTAAGAAGTTACTGCCCTGAAAGAAGAAAAAGAATACACAAGTAATGAAACTAAACTGATATTTCATTTCGTAATTGGTGGAGTTTGTATAGGTGGGATCCATCTTCTAGTGGTAGATAAAGATCCTGTAGAATGAGGAAAAAATGGCGCATTTAAGGGTGAGAACATGGTAGACATAAAAATCCTAGCACTGGAGAATTAAAACCTGATGTCAAACTTACAGCAATGTGGAGCAGCTCATAAAATGCTTTCTACACTCTGTAAATATGTTCTGCTCCACTATGGGAAGCTTACATTTTCATTTCACAAAAAAAGTTTAGTATGCAGGTTCCATTAAACCTACCTACAATATCATGTCTCCCTCCTTACAGCTGTGATTGTTCTCCTTCAGTATGGCTGCTCTTTGAAAATGTCATATGTCCACAGTGTTTCTGCGCATTTTTTTTTAAATATAAAAAAACTGCCCTATAAAGGACAGTCATCATTCATGCAAACCTTATGCATATGCATCTTTCCGCCATGTCACTTTTAACCAACATAGTGACACCGTCCCAAAACAGCAGAAGTAACAAATGACTCATAATTGCAAATTGAAATAAATAAATAAAAATCTCAAAACAGAAACAAGGTCCCAGACATGCAGGGTTACTAAAAGCTAAAAACTCATTTGACTTAGCTGTTCACCTGCCTGTATTTGTGAAAGTGAAAGTAGGACTTTATTCCAACAAAAACAATCTAATTCAACTTCTATTTCCAAATGAGTTGAAAGTGCAGTAAAACATACTGCAATACTTATGGCCAGTGCAAGAATAACTGAGGGAGTCCTGATTATATTCCACCTAAGGAAAACATTTAAACCAGCCCACCAGAGATTGTACCCTGATGTCAAAGTTAAAACAGTGTTATTTATCATTTTTGAATGAATCTTTCTATTGTTCCTAAGCTTCATAGGAAAACACTGTAAAAGCTTTGCTGCTGTTTCTTAGCAGTCTTCCAAACAAGCTGAAATCTGGCATGTTGCTGTAACGCACAACCCAGGAAAGCGGTGCAAGACGATTATTTAAAGGACTCAGGTGCAAGGGCGAGAGAGTCATGCACCCTCTATACAGGATTTAAACTTGAAGCCAGACGGCCGCAATGACTGTGCACTAACTGCTGAGCCACGGGTGAGGTGCTGCAAGCTGACAGGGAGGAACAAAAGGGCTCGGTGAGCAGAAGCAAGCACTGAGAGTAAAAGGCAGCATCCACTGTGATCCAACCCCAGTTTCAGGAATATTAAGTGTGGGCTCTTACTCTCAGAGCAAAGCAGTAGCTGACACTGTAGAGCAGGACAGAGAGGATCTATAAAACAGAAGATACCAGGAGGGGTCAAGTGCAAATGCGCAAGATGGCTGTTTCCCAAATTAAAAATGGTGCCTTCAGAATAGGAAATGTATTTTCTCTCCCTGCACACACTTTTACTTTAGCTTTGTCCTTTACCTCTCCACAGCCAGATGGCTCTGGCAAGGTAACTCAGTCTCCTCTTCCCCCCTGGAGAACTGAGCCTACTGCTCTTGTGGTTAAATACTAAGAGTTTTTTTTTTTTTTTTGCATGTCCTGCTTCGGCAGAGGAGGCCCAACAGACAGTAGAGACCAGAAGGCTTCTCTTCTCTAAGAGTGACTGGGTGAAGAGGACAGATAAAATGAGTGTGATACAGGTTCCCAGAGACAGAAAAACAAAGGGGTGCTGACAAAGTGTCCAGCACAATACCTTATTACCAGTTTTGCCAGATTCATGCCAAACTGGGCAGAGGACTCAGCACCTATTGTACACCAGCCTTTTATAGGGTTATGTCCAGGTGTGGCTCATGCCCCTGTCATCTGCTGATAAGAAGTAGAACTGCAGCCAAAAAATTACTTCCTCGGCTCCCTTTGCTGGCTGATCGGGGGATAGCAGGTCTGAGGTGCCCTCCAATGACCGCTGGGGGCACCAACCTTACAACTGAATTTTTAACCAATTTTAAAATTCTTTTTAAAGATGGCATGATAATTTAAAACTTGTGTCCACCATCAGCCAATCAGATTTTATCAGGATTTAACAATGACAAATAATTATGAAACTTGGATGGGATGTCTATAGAGGGATTCCCTTATACAATGAAGTTTTAAAGATTTAAAAGTAACTTTTTTCTGTATTCCATTTTTTCTCTGAATGTATGAAATCAGCACATTTTAAACTTCTTAGGATTTTGATCTGAGCATTCTGGAATGTTTTTTGAAGAATCTGTCACATCTGATGGTAACTCAAAAAATGTTTAGCTTTATAGTCATCACAGTCACTAAATATCAGTTAATTGTTTAGATCTATGCAGTTCTGAAGTAAATTACTAAAACTCAACAACAACATCTCAAAATTTAGCCACTAAAATTGATTATATGGACTTAAGATTCACCTATGAGTCATGAAAACCTTGACCCTTAATGCCCTTGGGTGGCAATACAATCCCCAGTGAGACTTAAATATAATTAAAATTAAAATAACTTTAAATAACCTAAAATCCAGTTGTCATTTTTTCCTGTTGCTTGGACCACACATAATGTTATTGCAACTGATTCTTTATTTTTCTGCATAAAAAAACTGCATTTATTTGGAGCACAGGTGATCTAAAAGTGGACTTGGTGCTGACTTTTAATATTTTAGTTCATAAGTTTATAAAAAAAAACAGATAAACCTGCTTAATTAAAAAGTAAGATTAATCATTAATTTTATTAAAATATGTGTCTCATTACTTTGTAGTTTCATTGTCATGATGGATGATAACCTTTTCTTTAGTTGCTTATTCACTAAATTAAGAGTTTCTGAACATGGAGTTTATCTAATAATCTTTTTGGACTATTATAATGCACTTTTACAGGAAGACTTAGATTAGATTAGATTCAACTTCATTGTCATTGTGCAGAGTTCAAGTACAAAGCCAATGAAATGCAGTTAGCATCTAACCAGAAGTGCAAAGAATAGTATGAATATATTACAGTAAAGTGCAGTATAGGTGATGCCATATGTAACAGTGTACACAGTGTAATTGATTGTGGGCAGCATTAAATACAGATTATAAGATATGTACAGGGTATAAATATGCCATAAATAGGAGTGAAAAGAGACAATAGATAGATTACGACTTATTTAGAATGCGGCAGTGAGAGGAACTGACTCACTAGAAGAAATTAATATATTACCCCATTCTAGCAAAACTACACACTGGTTACCTGTCTCTTCTATAATGTATTTCAAAATACTTTTATTAGTATATAAAGCTATAAGTGGATTACTATGTTGTTGTTCTTGTTTTATATAATTTGTTTTAACATTTATTTGCTTGATTTTCAATTTAGATTTGTTCCTAAATTATTTCTGAGTTTTATTCTGCTTGAATGCATGTTGAGCTGAATTCATATGTATGAAAGGTGAAATATAAATAATGCTATTATTAATATTAAGCAGTAAAATAATGCTACAGAGTGAAACCAAGGAGGGAAATTCAAAAGTGAAAAAACCAAATGCATAAACAAGATATATTTCTTGTAAACATGTAAACTGCATTGTCAATAAGACAACACAGAAATGCTATTTATATTTTTTATTAAGGAAATTAATTTTCATTGCAATTTATTCATTTCTTTTTATTGACAATAATGTTTATCCACATATACTCAGCATACAAAGCATTTTTAGTCAATCTTGATTTTTAATTTAGTAAGTCAAAATAAACCTTGACAGTAATTACAATCTTTAGCAAAGTAGAAATTAAGATAATAAAGATTTTTAAGCTATTTTAAATACAGATCAAAGATGAGACATTTATCTGCATTCAAACACACCTTGGGCATGTTCGTTTACCAACTTTATGGACACAGAACACCACTTGTGTAAACCTTGCAACAATATTGATTGCTGCACAAGTGCATGATGCCAAGTTAAAGTTACTATCCAACATAGTGTTCCTCAGGCTTGAGAGAACACTTACTGGTGCAGACTGTATTAAGAACATCAGTAGACTGACAAAAACAACTTTGAAGGCCTTTTCTTTGATGTTCTTTTTCCTAATCTCCTCCTTCCCTATTTCTCTGTGTCCTGGTCCTGGCTGCTTGAGGACTTTCAGAATGGAAATGCAACAGAAAAGCTCCACAAACAGAATGATGATGTAAAAGCCTCCAAAAATGGTGAATGGAATGTGTGGAAAGGTCAGCATGACAGTGAAGCATAAAGAGATCACACATGTCCAGATAGCAGACAAAAAAGCTAACTTATATCTCATGGGTTTGAACTTCAGGAAGAGAACAGGGTGGACCACAGCCAGGTAACGTTCCAGGCAAACGCAGCACTGAAAAATTGGATGTGCAAAGTAGAAGATACCACCAGAAAAGCCCAGTAGTTTTAGAGAACAGATGTTAATGATGTCCCAACACAGTACATACAGTGGTGCTGAGAGGGCACTGAGGATTTCAGAGACACACTGGTTGAGAGTAAAAATCACAGATTCGTCCAGTGCTCCAGCTCTGGTAAGGAGAAACATCAGATAGATGTTAAGAGGAAGGGCCAGTAAGAAGTTACCAATCTGAAAGGAGATAAATACTGTATAAGAAATTAAATTAAGCTGATATTCCGTTTCGTAATTGGTGGAGTTTGTGTAGGTGGTATCCATCTTCTAGCGTTAGATAAAGATCCTGTAGAATGAGGAAAAAAAGGCACTTGTAAGGGTGAGGACACGGTAGACATAAAAATTTGAACATTGGAGAATTAAAGCCTCCCTGAGACAGCACCCTGATGTCAAAATTACAGCATTGTGGAGCAGCTCATAAAATGCTTTCTACAATCTGTAAATATGTGAAGCTTAAATTTTCATTTCACCAAATTTTGCTGCAAAATCATATTTGTGCTGCAGGTTCCATTAAACCTACATACAATATCATGTCTCCCTCCTTATAGCGGTGTAAGCGCTCTCTTTCAGGATGGCTGCTCTTTGAAAATGTTGTATGTCCACAGTGGTTTTTTTTAAGGAGTCGCCCTATAAATTCTCATCATAACATATTTGTAAGAATATACATCTTTCCACAATGACAGTGTTAGCCAACAAAGTGACAACCTCTAAAAACAACAGAAACATCAAATGACCAATAATTGCAAATCATGCAAACGCTTGTAAATAATTCAGTTGGACAAGTGGAGTCAGTCACAAATGAGGGTTTTGATGCATGAGTTGACAGGTAAAGTTTGTATAAGTTCCCTTATATTCAGTTTCTTGGTTTGAATTAGGGCATGTCGGAAAAAATATCATAATACTTATTAATATTTTGCCACAGACTTGTGTTAAAATCAGTAAACCAAACCAGAGCTTTATTTGCATTACGTTTCGCTGGCAGAGTAGGCTAAATGGCTATGTAACAATGTTTAATACAGAGCATTTTACTTCAGTCATGAGTGTTTCGTTGTAGGATACAAACATTTAGACAGACTAAAGCAGCCAACACACCTGAAGATAATCCCGCATAAAAAAAAATAGCGACAAACATACAAAGCCAAATCAAGACAGAGAGACATGGAAAAGCGAGATTCAGAAACGGCTATAAAAAGCCCAGCTAATGAGAAACTAGGTTCAGGTGTGCCATGTTGTCCAGAGTACTGTGGTAACAGTGACCTCTAATCTTAGATTCATCCATTCCAATCCAATGTTTATCTATATGCTTTCCCAAAGAAGAGGAAGAATTAGTGGCTGCAGTGTCCTGAACTATGTTTGTCATTGATTTGAAACATCTTTATGGTTTAGCTTCTTTTTGCTGGCAGCACCACTTTTGCTACTTAACAGCAGAACACTTTCTGCTTTTTGTTTGCACAATGACGTGTAGCCACAGCCCACAAAACGTAAAGTGCAAACTCCCAAGATATCAAAATACTGTAGACACAATTATGTCCTTGTTATGTCCCTAAGCACCACATTAACACAAGTTTAAAACACAGAAGGCGCAGTTGAAAGCCTATTTAGCATGACTTATTCATAATGGTCCCTAGCAGAACTGAGGGCTGCCAGAAAGTTAAAAGTACTATACATAAATATCTTCCTCCACTACACTACTAGCAAAGTTGCTAGAAGGATGATTGACATTTGTAAAAAGGTTTAATAGCAAAAATGTGAAATTGTGAAACAGACTAATTAGAGTAAAACTGGGAAAAGTAGTGGCCCTCAAATTCATACATCTTATTTATAAAAAGGGTTCTCTACAGTTCATTGAAAGGTTCTTTAGAGAATCATACGTGATTCATTAATGGCATCTCACAAAGAAACATTAACGGCAGTATTTTGAAAGTGCATATATGAAATTAACAACAGAGGCAATGAGATGGGCTAACAGTGAAGCTCGTCAGTCTCAAAGCTTTCTTTAATTACTTGTATACAATTGTCATGGTAACATATGGTGATACATTTGTAAATTTTTTCCTGGAAAATACAAACATTTTCAGACTTACAAATTACATTCAAACGTCTGGCATTGGAAGTCTGCATATACAAGTTTGTCAGATGGGTTGTATAGTACTTTTCCCCTTTTACCCCTGTGAAAAATTGGCAAACACTGGTTACCACATATTTAAATGAAGCTAAACATCTTTATACAGTTTCTTTATATATATTATATAATATATAATAATATATTTCTTATCTATCTATATAACATAGAATAAAAGCATGTGGTGCTTATGTTGTTAGACAAACACCCAAACAAAGTGAGCACCTGAAAGAGCACCTGAAAGAGCATTACAGACCTGGTATAAACCAGGGTGTAACTAAATCCACTACTTAGGAGGGTTCAACATTGAAGTTTATCTGGATATACAAGATAAAAATCTGATGAAGTTGTTTAAGGTGAAAGAGTTTTTTACTGAATGTGAAAGGAGGTTTTTACTAAATGTTTGTTTAGAAACTCACAGTCAATCATAACACAAAATGAGATTAACCACTGCCCTCACTGTTTAAACAAGCAGTGACACCACACAGACAAAACAATGCCTTACCAGCTGGTTTACATAAAGTAAAAACTCACTATACACACACAATCTCTCTCTCTCTCTCTCTCTCTCTCTCTCTCTATATATATATATATATATATATATATATATATACACACGTGGACAAAATTGTTGGTACCCTTCAGTCAATGAAAGA
>JBBPDA010161325.1:0-18398 GCA_037974385.1 Arnoldichthys spilopterus | reverse complement strand
CTTCCGGTGGGTTGTCTGGAAGTAGTAGTTTGTGTGTTAGGTTTATGTGTTGAGGTGGGTGCGGAACAGTTGAGTCTGAAATCAGAAGAGACATGCTAGTCATTGCTCTCTTATGCACCTCAGTGTGCCTTGCATCTCCATGACACTGTAGTTGGTTCCAAAGTCAGCCTTACTTAAACCACATTTGGGGTACCCCAGAGGAACACCTCACAAGATCTGCTGTTTTGGAGATAAAGTCGTCCCAAATCAGAACCATCACAATATGGCCCCTTTCAAGTCACTCAGACCTTTATGCTTGCCATTTTTCCTGCTTCACACACATCAACTTCAAAAAGACTGTTCACTTACTGGTTTATTTATCCCACCCTTTGACAGCTTGATGTGTAATATTGCAACGATACAATTAATTTTGTTCACGTCACTTGACAGTGGTTTTAATATTGTGGCTGATTGGAACTATATTTCCAGTGTACGTGACCACCATAAAAACGCAGTTGTAAAATTAATTTGAGAGCAGAGGAAAGACTGTGGAACTTGTGCAATAGTTTTTTATTTCAAAAACAAATTTTCTAGCTATTTTATTTATTCAGACTTTATAAAAGTGAAATGTGTAGTAGTAAGTGGTTAATTGGAAAATATCTGTACACATTTATTTTATCACTAGAGATAGAAAATGTGAAATTTATCATTTTACTGATAAATTCCATCACAGTATGTGTCTATAACCTTATCTAAGCATACTGTAATATTGTCAGTACATAAGTACACTGAAAGAGAATGCACACAGTCTTCTTTAATTGGATTTGGTACTGTGCATTGTATAAAAGTCATTTGTATTTATAATTTTTGAGAGTATTTTTTAAATGTGTCACTACTTACTTTTTATTGTACATTGCAATTTATCAGTTTCAAAAAACACATATCATGACATATAAAAAGTGCTAAAGTATTTTCGCAAAATTGTCCATTACTGTTTATCACTCAGTTTTACATTTTTCTTAGTAGTATTTTTCTACCAAATGTCAAGTCTCTGAATTCAAACATAGTTCACACAGTGAACCAATGAAATTATTACTCCGAAGCTAGCAACTCACACATTTATACCACTTTCGTAAAGAAACATAAGCTTCCAAGCTATAACAGTGGCCTTCATTTGCTGATGTTTTGTAATTGAGGCAAAAATAGACCTATCAAATGCAGCTGGTTCTGAGTTTTCTGCTTTTGGATGTCCTGTTGACATTAAGAGTGGAGCATTATGAGTAGATTTCCAAAATGTCATCATTGTGGCCAGGGTGATTATAGAGATCCAGATGAAGCTTGAGATTAAATTTGACAAGATGTTCTACTCACCATCCTAGGTCATTTTGTTGAGCAATTGTGCATGTTTCCTTCATTATGAAATAAAACCTGAAAAAAAACAAGTTAGTGCCAGTCACACATTTAGACAACAACAAAAAAACAACAACGATATTATGGAATTTTGCACTTGGGGTAGATCTGCAAGGACCAAATGACCTTTCCTAAGTGTTAGCTGTTTTGGTTGTGCATGCCCAGGAATGACCTCATCTCCTTATTTGTCTGTTCGGTGTAATTCCATCAGCATTATTCAGCTGTGTTGATGACTGCTATCTAACAAGTAGCCCAAACTCAACACTCTACAGATGCAAAGCTTCAGTTTCCCAGCCAAGCACAGCTGCAGAGCCTTCCTCTCAGGACTGTTTACAGTTGCCGTGATTTGAGGGCAACAGCTTGCTACACAACCCCTTACCTGATCCTCAGTTTTTGGGTAGAGCCCAAGTCAGACTTTGCATTGAGAAAGATTTGTCCTCATTCAGTCTCTTGACCTTAGTAATGAAAATATAAACTAAAAAGGGGGATCAAGTGACTGGAGTAGAAATCACCATTTTTTCCATTTACAGCTGCCTTTTCCTTGGATTTACTTGCCTCAGAATGAATGTTTGAACTGCTGTTTATATCTGCCATGTAACAAAGTTCTCTCATTAGCAGAAAGTGAGTAAAGCCTTTAACAACAGAAATCATGCCAAGAAAGATGTTTTCACCTGGGTGCTAGGTTTACATTCGGTTTGCCCTGAAGCAGACCACACAAAACGGGCATTTTCATAGCATCCCAGAGAGACTGCATTAGATCCTTGTTAACAAAGCAGCCAGAGACAGCGATTTGTTCAGCCCTTGTTGGGCCTTGCTTTTATCTTGTTGCTTGCACATGCATAAAATAAAAAGCTTTTGCAAGCTTTGTAGTGCAACAAAAACAGTCAGCACCATCAACTCCGTATTTAATGCTTAATCATATAATAAGGCCTTAGTCGAACATATGCTCAGGTTATACGCTCTCCTCTACAGAGGACCAGTATGGTACAGCATGCACACTCATGACGCTCACAGCTGTGTGGTGGAGAAATGACTTGAATGAAGAAAAAAATTTGAACCCTATACCTGGCGAAAAGCCACGTCCCACTGTTTCGCCTTCTTCTAGACTTAATCACTATGGAAACCAAACAAATACATTGTCCCACTATAGAATGACAGGATAGACAAAGATCCCGACTTGTTTGGTCAAGCTAGGCCAAAAGAATAATGACTACCTCCTATTTGCATGCAAAGATCAATCGTGTTAAAGCAGGTTGCTGATGAAATTGTTCAGCTCCCTTTCAGTTTGGGCCCCAGTATTGAAATGTTTCCAGACTAAACATAAGAAAGTGTTTTACTTTTGGTTGAGTGCTAGATTGGCACTACAGTGCACTTTGTCCACTAAATTAACAAGTTCTACATGAACTCCTGGACAGCTGACTTAAAGGAATACTTCACTTTGTAGAGAAGTGAAGTCACTTATCAGTTGAACCCCCAGTGAGAGAAATGTTTTGTAATTTCAAAAAGACTAAATGCAAAAATAAAAAAAACACAAAAAGTCTGTTTTAGTTGTTCAGTTAGATCTCATCGTCCTTTTATAAATTATCATTTCAAATGTTTGTATAATTTTTTTTATTCCCATTTAAATATCACATAGAAGGGAAAAAATAATTTTCCTTGTTTTTTTGAAAAATGCTGGAATGTGTTAAATGTTCTGTTTACTCTAGAGGCCATACAAGTCATACATGGAAACTGCAAAACAGCTTATGTTGAGTTTGGGTTGTTTTTGTGATGTCCTTAAAATCCAGTACATTTAAATTATTGGATCTTAGCATTTATTTACATGCTTACATGCTTAGCAGTCTTCACGTCTTAAAGACACAATAACAAAGACAGCCTACGGTATAAAACAAGGTTGGGACATGGTCATGTACAAATGATTAATGAGTACAAGTATGAGTTTTTGGTACATAAATCCTTAAGCATATCAGTAATGGACCACAAAGACACCAAATAAAATGCACCAAAATGTCAGATCTGCACCCTTTAACATGTTTCTTCTTTTTTGAAGTGTGTTAAAGGTCAAACTGTTACAGAGCATACTCCTGAAACTGTATACAATAACATATGCCAAAAACCACACCCTGCAAACATGATTCCCAAGCTGTTACAAACTGCTCTGCCAACTCCTCATCGAAAAGTACCCGTATAGCCTTTGCTAATGGTTTGATTTCTCCCTGTGCAATGTTAGACAGTGTTAACACAGAGGTTGATATTTGTATTATCATCAAGGAGACACACGTAGAAATATCATCTTACATCATTCCAATCTCAGTCTTAATTTTTTAAGCAATCCAATGTGCTGCAAAGTCTAAGCCAGGCCAATGTTAGAAAGATAGTAAATGTAAAAATATTTTGGTCAATAGGTTTTGACCTTGTTCTTTTGTACATTTGTACATATATTCCAATTGTTTTCTGCAAAGGTATTTACTTGAAAATTTTTTTAGTAACAATGTTTTCGATCTCTATCTGCCTGTAAAATGAAAAAATTATATCTGTGGAGCACTAAACCACACCAATATGCATTTTTTTTAAAGTTTTCAACAATTTCACACATCGTTATAAAGACTTTATTTAGAGAGCTGATGAATTTTGTTTACTAAGGCTCGGTATGTGCTGTGAAAGAGTGAGATGTTTTGTAAAATGCTTATATCAAAGACAGTCCACTATCACGTTCGCCTACAAAAGCCTATTGATTATAGCGCTTTGAGCATTTAGCACAGGTCAGTGTAGACTGCCAGTGGCATCTGTGACAAGAAGATCCATTGAAATGTAAACATATATAAGAAAACTGTGCTGAGGACAATTTGTTTTTCATATATATTAATTATTATTAATCCCTGGAAGTGGCTAGGTATTACTTTTGTATGAATGTACTTTCTATTGTATGTATGTAATTACATATTTAGTTAAATAGGCTTTACAAAATTAATTATGTTTACATTTGGATGGTGTTCTGTACCGACAGAGTTAATGGGAATTTCTTTTTGTTGCACTGATTTTTTCCTTTTGTTTTAATGTCAGGAAATTAAAAAATAGGCAGAAATATAAAGGGTGGGTTTACTTTCAATTACAATTCAATTAAAATTCAAATCATAATAAATAGCTTCTTTTCTGCTTGTAAAAGCAAACATGCTATGGGTTAAAAGTATAGTATCCCTATTTTTGACAGAGTGGTTTCAATGAGCTGTGAGAGAAAAAGAAGCCACTCATTCTATCAACTGAATTTTGCCACTGTACTTGTCTGGTCTGAGGTAGATCAATGTTGTATAGTTACAATGTATTTGGTTACATTAGTATGTTCTGTTGTTTTGTGAGATCATCCGGTTGCCAAAAGACTAAATTTAATAGGATAAACTAAATTCTAAAAAACAGTCATGATTTGGGGAAAAGATGAATTCCCTGCATCTGTGCTCAGTGAAGTTCAGACAACAGGTAGACAAAAGGACAATTTTTGATGACACTATATTTGGATGGTCATCTGTAGAAGTTTTGTAGATGTCTTTATAACTTTATATGCATTGAATGAAATTGAAGTTGAATATACTGATTTAGTTCAATTGAACCCTATCCCTAACCTTGAATTAAACCCAAAAAGTTTAATCAAATCCTAACTTTAATGCTGCTGATAATCCACTGAATTTCACCTAATAGTTTGTTAAAAATTCAAAAAACAATTTCTTTAGATAATCTATAGGTGACTATCAAGTTAAGTGTGACCATCATTTCTAATATGGGCAGTATATAAAAAAACATGTTTTTGTTATGGCATAACTGTTATTTACTAAGGGTTAATGTGTTCAGGTCAAGTCAAGTCAAGTTGTCATTATTGTCATTTCTCAGTATAACTTGCATACACTGGGATGAAAGGTTCTTTAGGCCCATTGTGCAACACACAAGAGCACATTACACAGGACTTCATAAAGGGCAGTTACATGACACTGTAAAATGACAATAAATACAATATACTACACTTAACAATAAATGCACAGGACACTAGACAGGACAAAAAAAGCAATAAACAATTGAGCATCATATATATAGATGAGTGCCAAAGCGGCACATGAATAGAGGAAGAACTAGTGCAAACAATTTGTTAACTGTAGAAAGATCAAAGTCTACCATAGTTAATGGGAAAATTACTATAGAAAGCAACTTAGAAAATGGCATGTCCTACAGATCCTGCTATAATTAACCTTTTCTCTTCCACTTGGCTGGAGGTGGAGCTTATTAGTCCAGCATATGTGTCTGTGAAGGAGGGGGAGATAGAGGAAGAGTAAAGCGCAGCAATCTCTCCCCATAGTTCCCCCCTCCCTTCCATCTCTCCTCCTCAGTCGTCCCCTCTGCACCAGCACTTCAGCACTAAGCCAGCTGGAGACTCGTTTTTGTGCACCAGTTCCATTCACTCTGCAAAGGAACTGCTCCAGTCTTGCTGTGGAAGGAAATAATCTGAAGCGCTTGATGAAAGTGTTTGAGTTTTTGGGCACCAAGTAGAAGCGGCTCTTCACTCTTAATCCACTGATCAGACAGGATCAAAAGAAAAGGTAACATCCTGGTCCCAGCCCGAAGAAGAGGACACAGTCTCTCGGGTTTGCTTGTGTAATCAAAGCTGGGATCACGTATCTGAAGACGTGTTTAAAGAAAGTGAAGAACTCATACCTGACTATATCTGTTGGAACGCCTGAGAAGACAATTGTTTGGGTCTGATGAGAAGCCTCTTTACTTGGAACATACTTAATGGATTTCGGAATAATTGTTAGAGATTTGTTAAAGAGGCACAAGTGTGCTGCCTTCAGACTTCTCTCGCTTTAGTGAATCACTGCAGAGGAATTTTCGCAGAATAAACAACTTTCCCAAACCACCATCTCTCAGCATTGTATTTCACAGGATGCGAGCGGACTGGTGAGCAACAGCAAATTGTTAATGCTGTTGCAAGTGTTTAAAACTTCTTTAAATGAGTTTTGCATTCTCTATTGACCTTTAACACTGTTGGAGTGGTGGATTTACAAAACAGTTGCCCTTATCACTTTTTAACTTTTTGAAATCCACTGGTAGACCACTTTCCAAGGCGTATTTCTAAAAGGCAAATAATCCGTTTGAAAGTTTTAGTTTTACCGAAAGGAAGACACTCTTAATTTCAATGCCTGTTTGAATTATTACACAATAATTCCCAAGCTGCAAGATGGGGATTTGGGGAGCGTTCTTACACACCCTAAGCCCCTGGATGTCTGATGGTCCTCTGAAGCTGAAAGAATGCACTTTCGGGGGCTAGCCCTTGAACATCCCGCGCCTTAGACTGCTGGACACAGCTGTGAAAGATAAGAAACCAAGGGAGAGACAATCGCAGTCTCTTTTGGGTCTTCCCTAGTGAAAGGGCTGGAATATCGATCAGTGCCATTTTTACCCAGAGGTCAACTGAAAACACAGACACACTGACAAGTCTGGATAAGCCGGGCAAACGGTAAGGACACATCCGCTTTTGACACCTAAGCCGTGACATAAGTGCCAATATGTCAGACCAAGATGGGCATGTGCTGAAATTAAACAGCAGATTATTTTTACAAGTTTGCTGGTTTGTTTAATTTATACAGGAATTGCTGTTGTTGGTTTTGGCTTGTTGCGTGCATTCATTTTTTTACATGATAAAAGGAAATGTCTGTGAAATTCTGGAAAACATAGATATTAATCTCTAATGTTCTTTGGAAAAACATTCTGTACTTCCTTATGGCTCTTCGTCATAATTTCCTTCCTAATGTATGATCACATGCACACTGAAATGAGGAATGTGTCCTGCATGTCACACAGGTAATAAATCATCTAATGATTTATTACCATCAAATGATCAGGACTCAATCATATTCCGTAATCAATCAAAAACCCACACGTGATAAGGCTAAGACCATTCGAAATCAGAATGAATCTCCATTTACTCACAGTAATGGAACAGTGCCGCTTTGTAAGTGCTGTAATCTCAATAGCAGTAGATAAAAATTATCTGCTGCTGCTGCCATGCTCTCTCAAACACAACACCTCTATTTCTGTTTAAGGCGAGAGGAACATGCGGTGCATAGGAAGCAAAGGCATAGTTAAAGTCCACTCATGCGAAACCTGCTGAGAACAGTCTTGCCCCTGCTCAGGCAATTACAAGAAATGCGTGCTGAAAATTATAACTGCCCCAGCAAGATGTTTCAATCTAAGTGACTCTCTACACACTGGAGGGGCAATCATTTATACAACTAAACAGTTTGTGATGTGTTTAGACACATTTTTGTTAAGATAATGTAATTTACATACATTTCAACATTCCAGACTGATGTGATGTAAGGAAAATACAAAGCAGCAACTTAAGGAAATTCTTTCTGCTCCTTAATATGTAATTACAGTACAGGTTCCATGATGATTACATAAAGGAAACTACAGGAACATAAACAAATATTATTCTGATAAGAAATTATTGCAGAATATAAATCAATAAAAATGAAAATGTTTGCCTCACTTATTATTTATTTATTAATAATAATTTAACGTATACTATTGGATGTTTAAGGGTGCAAAAGGACAGAACCTCAGCCTGCTACAGAACACTCAGTGAGGATATCCCATTAGAGAAGAATAGTTTAAGGCCTCCTGTACTCTTTCAGGAGGGAAGAATTATGGTGCTATTCAGTTACAAAGCAGACATGAATAAAGGCTGTGCAGGAATAGTGGCCAAACTCTGAGTGGTTCCTCCTGGCAGAACAAAAACATTTGATGGAGGGAGTGGGAGCTGAGATAAAATTCACTATCTCTCTTTTGAAACCTCCCCACCTGACCACTGTCAGCATGATGAACATCTGCAGCATGATGTAGATCTGTTCAATGATATTATGTGGTCTGTTAACAAAAGTTTTATTTTTCTTTTAAAGCAAACAAATTGTTTATGCTGCTCACTGTATGAGCAACGTTTATATAATATAATATAATATAATATAATATAATATAATATAATATAATATAATATAATATAATAGTCAGATAAAACAATCTAATATTTCATCAAAAATCAGCCACATGTAGTCTCCACATGTTTAGGGAATTCCAGAACAACCTATTTTTGAGGTTAGATTGTGATTGGTACTATATATTGCTTTTGTAAACAGTTAAAACCTCAACATAGTGGTTAGGCACTCACAGTCTACTATTTGCATAATTGGGTTAGACAGATACTTTTCAAAATAAGGATGCCAAAGACAGGTTCTTTGGAATGAGAGCTCTACATGAAACACTTTTTGTTTCCCAATGGACGTGTCAATGGACATAACTTTTTTTAAATGCAATATGTGAATATGAAGATGTTTTTCCACATCATGAAAAGATTCTATAGTAGTTAATGTTTTTCTAAGAATCATCTGAGAACCTTTATTTTGTGTTGGGACCACTTTGCATTCCTTTAAAGAACATGTTAATAGATGATTATTATCAAGACTTTTTTGTAAATGAGATATGAATGTGAATAACCTAAGAATTATAAAATCCTCTACATAATAGAAACAAATTATATACAAATTATGTTTTAAGCTTTTTTCTTAGAACCAAACATTAAAATATTAGCACCATTCAGGAACCTTTTTGATATACAGTTTATATAAAGTTAATTCATAACTCTTTAGTATGTCATGGTGAGAATAGCCGTCTACTTTAATGTACCAAAAAATTATATTTGAAGTAATGCCATAGAAGAATCATTTTGGGTCCCAGAAAGAACCTTTTAAATGAGGGCATATGTTAAGAACCTTCAGTGTAAAAATTCTGTACCAATTAAAGGTTTATTAGAGAACTTTTATCAATACCAAAACCAAGATTATTTTATGAACCTTTATTTTTAAGATTTTTTTTTCTATATTTTGCACTTGACTAAACAGGTCTTATTTATGTGGTGTTGAATACATTAAATTAAGGCATATGGCTCATAGCATGCTGCCTGTGCATGTCCCATAAATGTTTAATGCATTTACAGTATGTGATGAAGACACTGTTATTTCAATTCACTCTCCATTTAACGTGACTATGCAAAAGCAGATGCCGTGACAAAAAGCTAGACATAAACAGGCAATATAGCAATTGGAAAGGCACAAAAAATAAACAAAGGTTTGAACTGAACCATTCATCATATGGCCCATAAACACTGGGAGTGGTGCCTTTCATTTAGGAGACATCTGTGTTTTTTCAGTCATTTCTATACAGTTGTTTACTAGTAGTTGGTAATAGACATGGAACAGTATGATAAAACAGTAACCTACTAGAAGACAGCTCTGGCGCTGACTTAGATATGATCATGACTAGGCATGAAAAAAGTTTTTTGTCAATGAGGAGTGGGAGAAGAGAATTTGTTCTGCATTTTTTACGTGGGGAGGTGGTCCATGGTTGCCTGTTGAAGCATAGCAATTTATTTAGATTTTTTATTTCACAATATATTTTGTGGGGACAATTTGAACATGTTTGATTATAGGGGGTATGCCCCCTATATATACTTTAATTACAGCCCTGTCCCAAATACCATCAGTCAGCCAACATGTGTTCGGTATTTGAAGTTTGCTGTATTTTTGCACTGGACCTATGAGGCTAATGTTGCTTACAAGTAATGGAGGCTTATATCATCACATATTAACAATGTGTAAACTGCAAACCTAAAATTAGTTCAAAGCATGTCAAGCTGTTTATTCATCTCAAACAGACTTGCTGATGTTGTTTATATTGTATTATAAAAAAAAAGACTTCAAGATGGCTGCTACTGTTGTTTTGCCTATGTAATGAACTGTTGTCTATATTTAGAGATAACAGTACAACAATGTCAGAAACCACATAAGAAAATTTACATAGATTTACATTACACTTGGGGGTAAACAATCAGCTCTGTAAATCTGATTTTCCTAAAACTTACAAACAATCCTCCTTCAGGGGTGCCTATTACTCATATCCAGAAGAAAAATGGGGATTATGTGTCTTATGTAGCTCACTGAAAAAGATTTTCAAGAGAAAAGGAGAAAGAAGGAGTAAGTAGGATGTGATTCACCTTTTACACTGATTACATTGTATAAGGGTGGACCCGGATAGCCTGCTGTTAGGTGAAAAGCTTATGCTGTCACTCAACTAAAACATTCCAACATGTTAGTCTGAGCTGAAGATCTGTGAAAACTCACTGTGATAGGTGGGTTCATGTTGACGTTTATTATTCATGATAAATGATGAGGTATCATCAGAAGAACGATGTAAGGGTAATCACTTGTCTGTTAGTAATAAGATATCATGAAAGTTAAAAGGCTGGTAACCTATGGCATAGAATAAACGATTACAAATACTGACAGAACAATGAGACAAATGCCTAGTTTTATTTTTTAGGTATTTGGGGCATGTATGAAATCATTATTGGTCTTGTCTGGGGAAAAAAAGAGAATATTTATATTATATTCAGATTCTTTACCATGGTGGTGATAGGAACCAGAGGTCTTGATGTCTAAAATGTAATTAAGCGCTAGTGGTAAATCTGATAAAATATGTTTTATTGGGGACATTTGTAAATCAATGTTTCATATATCAAACAGTGTATCAATAAAAATTTTATGCAATAACTTTTTGTGAGGCAGCTTTTAAAGGCATTAAACACATCGGACATCTGGTCCCTGTGATTTCTCCTGTGAATAATTAAAATTTCCCTGAAAAGGTGTATTATCAAGCCACTCTGACCCTGCAAAAATGTAGAAATTTTGTGGATTTCCTCTTTAATGTTGTGATGGTTTCCATTTTAGGCTGTTTGGTGTACTATTAATCTAAAGTATGCAGTAACCAAAAGCTTCTCCTTTTCCCAAAAAATAATAATCTGTGAATGAAAAGTTACAAATCAGCAAAAACTGCTGGCCAGGGGTGTCTTACACTGCCTAGAATACAGCACAAAGTTTTTATATTGGCACACTCTTTGACCAGCAGTACCCAAATAAATATATTGAACACAGAATAAAAATTCTTTGTTTTTTGTTGTTGTTTTTTTTTTTTTTTGGGGGGGGGGGGTAAGTAAAATAATGTTATGCATAATTGTAGAAAAATTGTAGAAAAAAGGGCAACTTATGATTTCAAATGCAGAAAAAGGCAACAAAAATGGCAGTTTTCTTTTCATAGTGGTAGCCTTGTGGTGGTGAGACATGATACACAGTGAAAGGGAGAGGGAAATTGCGTGAGTATTGGCAATGTCTATACTTACTGAAGCTCAGTGAGCAATCACTTCTAGAAATGACTCAAGATTAACTCCCAGGATGTTACCCTCACACCCTGATATGGTCCATGTGAGAATTTGCCAGAAACTGACAGTCTACGTGACACGGTAAATTGGACAGTCTTAACGTTAATCCCCTAAAGCTTACAATAGCATATACATGCCTCATTCCTTTAATGTTGCACCTGATTGAACATACACACTTGTATTAACATCATAAGGATTGTAATGGAATGTAATGAGGGAACCTGTTCACTTCTTAAATGGAGGACCATTGCACAACATGAAAATCATGACTTGACAAATCCTTCTGTAGCACAGTCGCACCATTACAAAGCAACAAAGCACCATTTTCAGTTATTTCTCCAGCAAGAGAAATATGTCTAGGGGAAAGTTCTAAGGCGCCACTGTGTCAATTTCATTATTGTTAAAAAGCCACTTGACCAAACAATTTGTTTTATTTTGGTCTTGTTTTGAATGTTCCATAAATACATATAATGTTCTTCAAGTTTCTTTTGTAACTGAAAATACACATAGGTATTTTCAACATAGGTTAGATGGCAGTGGGACACTTTCCAAAAGCATCCTGTGAACAATTGCATTGTTTCTAATTGGGGACATGGCACTTAATGGTACAATTTATGTAGAGAATATCCTGCCTGGCCTTTTCACAGTGTCAGGACCGCTAAAACAAAGGAATTACACTGCATGAATGAAGAGGTAGACCTATTAGTCAGATTGTTTAGACAAGACTGAAAGAACAGTCAGTCACACACACAAACACTTACACACATAGATGCCACTGTTAAGTGAGAAGTTCTGTATTGGTATGAAACGCTGATTTTCAATGGTTTAAATATTTAGAAGTCAACCAGGAATTTGAACAGAGCAATGGATTATAACATGTAGTGCCAGCAATGTCAATACATTTGAAAATGGCTTTTTTGGCCTATATGCAGAAATCGCCTTAGGTAATGAGAACACTAGTCACATATTTTAAGGATTCAAGCTGTCACTTCACTACTGGAAATAGCCCATATTCTCCATTACTTTATGAAAACATACTGTCATGCTCTGTATGTGCTGAGCTGATAAACGTTACTGATGAAGCAATGTTGACAATTGGTTTACTGGTTTCTCTGATTAGAAATTGCTGCAAAGGTTTGACCCCCCAAAAAGGGGCTATACTCATGTTAAATATGTCTTTATCATGGAAAAGCAAATTTTTCTCACAAAAAATTTAATCTAGTACATAAACACTCTTAAAACTTCATAATGTACCACACACACAGTCTGGTTGACAGTGTATTGTCTGGAGGCGCAATACAAGACAGCCAATCAGAACAAAGGTAATTTACATATAAGTCATTCTCCAGTCTTAAAGATACAGCAAATAAAAAGCCTGTTTTATTCTTACATATAGGTTTAATTACAGGGTTACATAGAGGTTGGAAAATGAAAAGTAAAATAAAAAGTAAAATGAGTTAATTTGTAGGATATAGGCCTTTTAATGCTAAAAGTGGCAATTAATTTAAAATACAGGCTAAGGAATTCTTTCAAGGAACTTATTTTCTAAAAACACTGATTCCATAAAGAGCTCATTTATGTGCTGCAGCTTTTTATGAGACACACTCCTTTAGACACTAGACTGTGGCTTGAAATGATTTCAAAGTAAATTCTTTATGTTATTACCTTTATGCTGGAACAGTATCTGAAAAATGCTTTATTGGGTTGTGACAAGTATGAAAGTAGAGAAAGCAAGGGAGGATTCAACAGCATGATATACACAATCCTAAATATATAGAATAATTACAGTTTAGACAGCAGAGATGGCACAATACTAGTTTTTCAATACTGATATTAAAAGGAACAATTTATGATGTAGGCAAAGTCACTCAGAGTGGTTTGATTTGAAATACTTTATTGTACAGAAATTTGCAGAGTCAGAGTTGTTCAAAGTCCTATTGAAGTATTGAGAGAAATAACTATTGCCAATCTGCAGTATTTATGTCATAAGCTTTTGACCTACAACATATTCATTCATGGTGGAGAAATACCTGCAGGGTGGTAAAATTACTATTATTTTACCAAAACCAACATTACATGTAACAACTCATGTACATAGGTTTACTCATCATTTTGGACAGTAAATAAAATAGCTATATTTGCGTTGTAGACACTGCCCCCCCTTATTTCCTATAACCACCACGCTAAAGAAATTCATCAGTTATTTTTACAATGCATTGCATTTCATTTCAGACCCCTCAGATTTGTTTTATTTACAACTGAATTGTGTAAAAACTTAAAATAAGTGGATTCCCCATTTAAAACCTTGACTACTGACCATTTTATCCTTTAAAAACTACTTTAAAGTGAACAGATTTCAAAGGAAACACTTTAGTTAAGATGAGCATCTAAATGTAAGCCATTGTGCTCAAACTACTCAATCACTCTACTTCCTTAGAGAAAGAAATGCCCAGCTAACAACAAGAAGACCCACAATATAAGTTATTTTACAATGCATTGTTACAGGAATGTATTAGATTAATTCTTTTTTTTTTACCTGGTATCTGATTGTCACCAGTTCTAGTATTAATAGAGAATAAATGTTTAAAAAGGAAACAACTGAAAACATAGAGCTAGTTTAACATTAAGAATACTTTTTAATTTGCTTTATGTGCATGGGAATGAGGCCCAGCAGAGAGACCTGGAACAGGACCTTTTTCTCTTCAAATATGGCTTTGACCCTGTCTCAGTACAGTCATCCCACAGATGCTTCCTAATGACTAATTCACTTCACAGCACACAAAGTGCTCCTCAGCTGTGACACTTCCTTCAAGACACCAAGAGCACTAAGTATCAAAGAGTGCCTCCTAAAACATTGAAAGAAACTTTTATGATTCTCCGAGGTTAAATTTGAGGCATTGATGCGGATACAAATTCCAATGCAGATTTAAATTAATCAACTAAATCCCTACAGTATTTGAGATGTAACTACATGACAGGTTGTGTAAAACCTTCACAGAATGTGGAAAAACAAAATTATTTCTACGTTTTTTTTTTCAAGAGACATAAACAACACATCGTTAAAATGGAAGCCACTATTCATGCAGCTACAAAACAGTGACACCTAAAATCATTCATTGTTCCCATAGACAGGAAACTTGTATCTTGGTTATCTCCTTGCTTCTCTTTCCATGTTCTTCTGGTCAGCGACCAAATTCTAATTGAAGCCAGTATGTACTAATGTAGTCTGGCAAAGCACTTTGAGAGGCTCTGTCTGGAGAAGGTCTTATCCACTGTCAGATTGCCTTTCAGATTTTCTCATCTGCAGAACTCTTTTGCATCCTGCTACTCTCTCTGGTTTGAACAAAGAAAGATTCCAATTAAGGATTGCACTATTAAAGTGTATGTAACAGATCAGTATTATACTACACTCTTACCAAAATTATAGTACCAATATATAGCATCAAAAAGCATAATTTGACTCAAAATGGATAGTGGAACCCTATAGAATCTTTCTTTTAAAATAGCCATATACAAGAGGTTTTCCATCACAACGAAAAGCTAACAGTGCAAAGAATAATGTAAGCATTCAAATGGTTCTGTGTTTCCAGTTCTTCACAGAACTATTGTCTTTACTAAAAACCACTGAAAAAACCTTTTTCCAAGAGTGAGGGTACTTGACAGGAAGTGGTTGTGAGATCAATCACGAGCATTGCAACAACGCCACCCATAGCCAGGGGTCCAGGAAATCATAAGTGGCCTTGCTCTCTCCAGGTGGGTAGGATGGCTTAGCATCAACTTTTAACTGATGTAACAGAATTGTCATTCTTTACCCTCCTAGCATGATAGTATCATGTGACTGAGGGAGACCTTGGTAGCGGGTGAAATAGGACATAACTAAATTAAGGAGAAATTTGTGAAAGTTTTTACATTACATTTTGTTAATTTGGCTGACGCTTTTATCCAAAGCGACTTCCAAGATACAGTAACAATCAAGCACTTATGTGGGCAACAGCACCCAGGGAGCAGTGTAGCGGGACAGTACCTTGCTCAAGGGTACTTCAGTAGCACCCGTGCTGGGACTTTCAGGTCCCCGGGGCATTGTCCTAACCACTAGGCCACCACTGCCCACAACTTGTTAAAACAATAACAAAAATTCATGTATTGTTGAAAACTCTCTTTACTGTGCAGACATTTTCATGACAAATAGATCAACAGAAATCTTATTGCATTAACATACATTAAAGTACAACAGCAACATTACGCAAGTTCATTGATTTCAACAATGCTGACACATCATGGATATATCTGTAGGTAATGCTTTTAGTGAATTTGAACAAATTGTACAACAGGCCCATTTTAAAAAAGGACCATGAATTTACAGATGTACCATTCGAAAACAAAACTGCCCCTTCAAGACTGTGGCACTGGCAGAGGAGATGACTCAAGAATGAGCACTAATATACTTTTCATGTGTGCACTGACAAGCTGCCAAGCAGGATTCCATGACTGGGTTAATACCATAATAGGTTATACAGAGCCACTGTTAGATTTCCAGATTCACCTTTGAACAGTCAAAGCAGAAAAGCAATAAATAAGAACATGCTGGGGTTTAATGTGTCAGAAGCTTCTCTGAAAGCAAAAAGAGGGGGCAAAGGACATTACATTCCCTCCAAAAATCCACACCTGTGAGCATTCGGTGGCTCATGACTGGAACGAGCTCAGTGGAGAAGCAAAATATTTGTGGATGGCAAAACCACTTGTGATAACATCTGTAAATGAAATTGCTGAGTGATGAACCTGTCTACAGGAAGTCTTTCTCACAGCAGGGTTAAATCCTAACATGCAAAAGGAACATGTTTGTTTTGCACCATAGGCGAGAAGCTGACCCAGGCATGTTCATAGCAGCTGTTCTGATGTTATACAAGCAGAATTGTGGTAAAAAAAATTGTTTAATCTTACAAACTTATGCAATGCGGCTGAATTTAACAGTTGATTTACTAAAACAGCAGCTAACATGGGAACTGTGCATAACCCTGACTGCTACTTGCTCACTTGTGAGGTGCAGGGCTTAAAAGGCTCAGTGAAACAGTGGAAGCATCAACAAAACTAAGACAAAAAATGAAAATTGAAGTTCAGTGCCAAACATTCTACAAGGATGTTATTTTGCCTCATCTTAGAATATTTATATATTTTATATAGTTATATGGTTCAAGGCTTGTACCTCCATTTTGTTGCTGTGTGCAGCAAAGAAAGTCTCCAATGCAAAGGCAAATTTATACCTAGATTCAAATGTAACAGGAAAATTGATACAAAATTGACCTCCACAGCTGGCTGTAGTATACAGTCAATTAAGAGGAATGTATAATTAGCCACAATTTCAATATTTACACCCACTTTTTGTGCAAACCTCCCAAATTTTGTGTGGCCCTCTCTAAAACATAAATGCATGAGAAAATTGTTTTTCCAAGTACACGGGGCATAAACTGTCTGTTTATGCTCATGTGCCAGTTCTGTACATAAGATATTGCCAAATTGTGACTGACTGTGTTTTGTGCCTGTTATTAGGCAGAATTAGAGTTTTTTGTCAATGTTCCGCAAAACCTGTTTAACCCAAGCTACAAACAAATGGACATGTGGGCAGAGCATGAATAAGTCCTTTTTGAATCTAAAGCACAAACAGTATTTTGAAGAAGTCAAAGTAAATTGCTCCTGATATCATGTATCAGACAGTGGGTTTATATCATAGATGATAATTGATCTGTATGGTAATTTACCTGTATGACGATCATGCACATGAATACACTGTGGAATGGTGCCATAACAACTTTTTCAGGGCTATCCAAAACTAATATAATGCAGCATTAAAGAATGACCAAATCAGAGTAACAGGTGGTGTAGGTATGTAGAGATTCCAGGGTACACCTAGTTGGAATAGTTTTTGTGCCACATTACAACATGAACCTTTTATTCTCTCTTGCAGAGTGCCAATGATCTTACTCATTTTAAGATGAAGTTATGGAAGTGTGCCGCCATCGCCTTGACGCTCTGTGGTGCTGCACTGTCCGTCTTCCTCTCTAGAATCCTGCTCCCCCCAAAAGCTCCTGTTCCTCTTCGATTTAAGCTTTCGTCTTTTTCTTCATCATCATCACCATTATCATCATCACCATCATCTTCTATGTCCTCAAATAGCTCCTCTTCCAGGACTGGTGGGAAGTTTCGGAGGGTCAGGTCTGCGAATGGTGCCAATTTGGCCATCTCTGAATGTAAGCTTCCAGTCTCCTAGCCATATTTTGTGGTTTGATTAATTAAGCCAATGTAGATCTACCATTGCTGTAATTCCAAAATCTTGTATGTGTTCTTTTCTTTTTAAATACCATTTAAAAACATCAACTGTCCTTAAATATTGTGTAACAATGAATAAATGAAGAAATAAATATGGTCCAAAATTACTTGGAAAACAATAGGTTACATTGATGTACATTATGTAACATTAATGTACTTTATAGTAAAATATGTAAGTACTATTTAAAGAAAGTAAATGTTTTCCTTCCTCCATAAATCATTTCACATATATTAGGTTTTGTTAAGACAGCAATGCTGTGATGAAGTTCTATCTGTCTGTCTGTCTGTCTGTCTGAAATTCTATCTATCTATCTATCTATCTATCTATCTATCTATCTATCTATCTATCTATCTATCTATCTATCTATCTATC